>JAJHUR010099438.1:1587-16818 GCA_027495735.1 Lutjanus campechanus | reverse complement strand
TATACACATCTGTGTGTGTGTGTGTGTGTGTGTGTGTGTGTATATATATATATATATATATATATATATATACTGTATATATATGTGTGTATGTATATATATGTACATATACAGCAGGTAAAATAAGTATTGAACACGTCACCATTTTTCTCAGTAAATATATTTCTAAAGGTGCTGTAGACATTCAATTTTCACCAGATGTTGGTAACAACCCATGCAGTCCACACATGCAAAGAAATCAAACCAAAGATGTCCATAAATTAAGTTATGTGTAATAATATGAAATGACACAGGGAAAAAGTATTGAACACATGAAGAAAGGGAGGTGCAAAAAGGCATGGAAAGCCAAGACACCAGCTGAAATCCTCGCAAGATTTCTGACAGAGGAGTGAAAAGAATTATCAGAAGAGTTGTCCAAGAGCCAAGGACCACTTGTGGAGAGCTTCAAAAAGACCTGGAATCAGCAGGTACAATTGTTTCAAAGAAAACAATAAGTAATGCACTCAACCGCCACCATGGCCTGTATGCACGCTCACCACGCAAGACTCCATTGCTGAAGAAGAAGCATGTTGAAGCTCGTTTAAAGTTTGCTGCACAACAAGACTGTGAAATACTGGGAGAATGTAGTCTGGTCAGATGAGACCAAAATTGAACTCTTTGGATGCTATAATACACACCATGTTTGGAAGACAAATGGCACTGCACATCACCCCAAAAACACTATACCAACAGTGAAGTTTGGAGGTGGGAACATCATAGTTTGGGGCTGTTTTTCAGCATACGGTACTACATACGGTACAAGCTTCATATAATTGAAGAAAGGATGAATGGGAAAGTGTACCGAGACATTCTTGATAAAAATCTGTTGCCATCTACCAGGATGATAAAGATGAAGCAAGAGTGGACATTTCAGCAAGACAATGATCCCAATCACACAGCCAAGGAAACTCTCAATTGGTTTCAGAGAAAGAAAAGAAAGCTGCTAGAATGGCCCAGCCAATCACCTGACTTGAATCCAATTGAAAATCTATGGAAAGAACTAAAGATCAGAGTTCATAGAAGAGGAGACCTGCGGAACCTTCAAGATTTGAAGACTGTGTGGAAGAATGGGCCAAAATCACACCAGAGCAATGCATGTGACTAGTTTCTCCATACAGGAGGCGTCTTGAAGCTGTCATTACCAACAAAGGCTTTTGTACGAAGTATTAAATAAATTTCAGTAACTGTGTTCAGTACTTTTTCCCTGTGTCATTTCACATTATTACACATAACTTAATTTATGGATATGTATAGTTTAATTTCTTTGCATGTGTGGATTGCATGGGTCTGGTGAAAATTTAATGTCAGTAGCACCTTTAGAGATATATTTACTGAGAAAAATGGTGATGTGTTCAATACTTATTTAACCCGCTATATATATGTGTATATACATATATATATATATATATATATATATATGTAAACACAGGTATGTATGTATGTATATTACATTTAAATTAAGAAAAATTATCAAATTTTTTATTTATTTTTATTTAATATTTTTAAAAAATTAAAAACAATCTGCAGACTAATTTTCAGTTCTTTTTTTAATACCTTTTCTTTAGTAATATAAATATTTCTGTTAAATTGAAAAGTAGTCTGTGATAGCTTGCTCTTTTGCTCCTAAATTCAGTGGCAGATGTTGAAAGAACTTCTTAAGACAGTTTGATTCTGAAAACCCTGATAGACCTGTACACCTGAATACACATTCAGAAAATGTACAGCTGGGACTTTTTGCAAGCAATTGCACAGTTGTTGTTTTTTATATTTTGCACTGTCAACAAATACAGTTGGCCTCAAAAAATAGTTCTCTCCCATTTATTATATTAGAGTATTGTGTCAAGTACAATATGGCAGCTTTAAATGTGCAGCGAGAGGAAGAAAAGCAGTGTCGTTCACATTCACCTCAGCGTCTCTGTTTTCCACTTCGTTCCCTGCCTGTGCCTGCTCTCTTTGTTATTATTGACACTGCGGTGAAACTCGGCAACGTTCATGAGAGACAGACCTGTTTGTTTCTCATTCTGTGGTTCTTATTGCAGGGACGAGGAGGCAGGGAGGCGGGGTCGGGGTTGCTCTTATTTGCCTTCAGTATTTGTTTACTAGTGCAAAAACAGAGGAGTTGTGGGAGAACAGAGACGGGGAGGCATTGAGTCAGCTCCCTCCGCGTCCCTTCTGCTCTCCCTGCTGAGCCTGCTGCTGCTGCTGCTGGCTCCTGTGGCACTCTGAGCCCTCTCCCTGTGTGAACTCTCTGGCAGCCACGCACATGAACGGAGACGCTGTCAAACTGGCACTGCAGCCGCACTTTAAAGGGATAGTTTGGAGTATTTGAAGTGGGCTTGTATGAGGTGTTTGTCCAGTCAGTGAATTATCCAGCATAGATGGTGGAGTCTTCTAAACACATTATACATGTTAGAAAATAGTTGCTGAAAATGTGAAAAGACTGAGAACTATGTAGTGCTGAACTGTGGAGTTGTTCATGATTTTAATCATTAACACCATCCGCACTCACTTAGAGGCATTGGTATGAACATCTAAAAATTCACAGTTGATGCTGATGCTGCATTATTTGGTACGCTACAGTTTTGTCTGCTCTGTAACGGCTCCATAAACAGACTCATGCACACAAACCCTGTCTCATGTGGTACCTCATAAGCCTGTAGTCGTATGTCAGACTCCTCTACAGCAGGGGGCCCTGCGCTGTAATCCCCAAGTGCATGTTGGGTAAATATGTGCTCCAAGACATGGAGGCTTCAGTGCCTCATTACATAAGGCCTTTTTGTCTGACAGAGAGCCAGAACGAGGGAGATGGGCGAAAGAAAGAGTGGGAAATGAGAAAGAAGAAACAGCAAGAAGAAGTCTGAGAGTTATTCGTTTTTTTATCCATGGGCGTGCAACAGCCAGGGGAGCGCACACACAGTACTTCTGGAGGTGCGTGCGCTGTGGTGGGAGGAGGAGGCAGGAGAGGGAAATTTGGATGTAAGAGAGATGTCAGACAAGGGGCTTGCTTTCTTGGCTCTGTCACTGCATATTTTAAAGAGGGAATTGGTGTTCCTGAGGTTTGCTTTGCATGACTTAAACATGAGCAGTGTGTGCTTTCCTCAGAATGAGTCATTTCTGACAGTCCTCTATTATCTTCTCTGGTCCTCTTTTCTTCCTGTCAGCTGTGTTTGGATTTTGATAGAAACAGCGCACATGAAGGTTTCTGCTGCTCGTCAGGCTGTTGTGGGAAACTTCTAGCTCAACTTGTCAACTGCTGGTGTAATTGTTTGCAAATCACCTGTCAGAGATGGATGTAGAGAGTAGAAGTAACATCCATTTTAAAATTTTTATATGGCTGCTTTCACAATGTGGTGCCTCTATATTTAATAAAGGCTACAGTCACATCCTTTATTTGTGTGAATCTGCTTATAAACTGTGTCAATAAAGTGGTAATTTTAATTTCCCTTTACTATCACTTTTCAATGCTGAATTTGTATCTGTTCACCCAAAATTGCTCTGAATAACTGCAGTCTTTCTTTAAAGCTTTAAAGTTGCACTAGCCCATATTTTAGTATTCAGCAATGACTCAAATGACTGATTTGAAGTATGTCCTTCAGAAACAAAAGCACAGTGGTTCCCCTCAGCTGTGTGGTCTATTTTAGTGTCTTTCAGCCCATTGTTTTGGTTTTCCACCTTTGCTCACAGAAACAGAGAAATGAAAGGAGGATGAATACTCGGCTTGATTCTGTAATGTGGTCAAAAACACGCTGCAAATGAATGTTTAATGTTGCTCCCTGACTGCCAGATGTATAAATTTGTTGCGACTGAAAATGTTTGCAAACATGTTTGCTGTAACAACTTTACAAAGCAGGATTCAACGTTAATGTTTTTCTTCACTTGCCTGGTCGGGCAACTGATTCAGAAATCTACTGAATTTTTTCTTGCTTCTGTATGAATTGGCTTATTTTTTTAGTGGTTATTAAATAACAATAAAGATTAAAGTTAATTGTCATCTTTAATCTTGGGCTGCAGTTTCTATGAAATGTCAGAGTGAAAAATGTCTCTCACAGTTGGGGGGGACAGATGTTTAGTGCCTTTATTTTTTCTTCTGTTTTGTTTTCACATGGTTTTGTGTGTTTTTTTGCTGTTTCAAAGTTTAAAGTTCTGGTATCGTGACAACTCTAGTAGATACAACTGTGTAACTGAATAAAGTAAAATTTTAATGAAGTAAAACAAATCGTGTGCTCTTGTGGCCACAGTAGCTGCTGTTCTGAAAAAGTTGCATAGTTGTGCTTTATCCTAGGCTATTGTTGATTAATGATACATGAGAAGGTCCAGAAACCGAAATGATTGTGTTCCGTTTTCTCTCATGCAGATGTCACACCATGGATATGACGGTGAGCCCAGTTTCCTCAGGAAGGCCTTAATCCTCAGTGACTCTTTCACCTGATCGTGGACTGTCCTCCTTCCTGTTTGGAAATAAGCAGGATTCTCTCGGGCTGTCGCAGAACATCGTCCCCTCGCTGGTGTCCTTGGCTTCTCTCCTTCAGAATCACAGGACTTTCTAGATGTAAACAAAGTAGCAAAGTCCAACTACAAGACAGTGCCCACTTTTTTAAGGCTGATGAAGGGAATTGAACAAAGGTGCGTAGGAAGGGTACAGGGGTGATACAGGATGGAGCAGACATCAGCAGCACTTCACTGTGTCGCTTTCTGTGCTCTCTTACTGTCTTTTTGCCACTGCCTATCTTTCCATGTTTCTACCTCCATCTGGCTCCGTCCCTGTCTGTCTTTCTCATTCAGATTCTCCCTGCCTGTCTCACTCTTATTCTGCTACTCCCACTTAATCTCTGCTTACAGACATGGCACTGACCCTGAAGCATAACTCTGCTCCAAGTCGTTGGCTTATAGTACAGGCGCACGAATATCAGGACAGTGATAATGTAACAGTCTTGCCATATTTATTGTGCTAGTGACAACACATAATTAGTATAGCTACATGTGTAAAGTCTGTTTTAAAAGGTTATTGCACCTGTATGAATAGTCTGTGTTTAAGGTCCAAGTGAAATGTCCACAGGTCTGCTCTGTGAATGCACATGCCCTGTGACCTCTTACGACAAAAAAATCAATAGGCAAAAGGAAGACATTTGTTTTATAGCTAGACAGCAACTGTAACAAAACATATAAAAGAAGCCTCCAACTTTGAACACAACCCACATTATCTTTCTGTCTCCTTTTCCTTCTACAAGCATGGACGCATGTCTTGTGTTGCAGCTTATCTTGCTACATTAGCCAGTAAACAGTTACCATACCATTGGAAACATGCACAGTTAACCAAGGTTATAAAAGTTAACTAAAACTAGGTGTCAGAAACACTTAAATTAACCTATTCTATACTTCTAAACCTTGCACTATATTAAACAGCTGAACCAGTCCAACTAAAACTAAACATTTTTAAACCCAAAAATTAAAATGAAATGAGCAAACCCACTGAAACTGATTGAAACAAACATTTAAATAAGAACTAATAAATAAATTAAATTAAAAGCTGATGTCAGTTTGCAGGCAAGGTACTTAGCTAAATGACTACTTAGCCGAACAGCTTTTAAATGTACCTGTAAAACAATTTGGATGCTAAATGGTGTTGTCATTACTTGTCAGTACGGTTGCTAACAAAATCTGTCCTCAGCGTATAAACTACGGTTAACAGCGTAGGTTTGTTTACATTTACATCACATTTTTACAGTTACTGGTCTGCCTGCCCAGCTGTCAAACGCCTACACTGACCCACCCACTCAGAGGTTTGAAGGCTAAAAGAGTATTTCTGATGTATCTCTAAAAGGCTTGAGACTTTGTTGCCTTTCTTCCTCTCAATTTTCAGCCACAGATAGAACGGCATTTTGAGAATTTCTAGTTTCTGTATAGTGATACATTTCATCGTGACACAGGACAGGCGGTGGGGTACATAATGTTGAGAGAAATTTGATTTTAAAAGGATATTCCTCCCCTCAATCCACTCAATATGTACTCACCACTATGCCGATGTGAGGATGGGTGAAGATCTTCAGTTCACAAAACAATCCTGGAGTTTCAGCAGAAAACAGGGTTGCAGCTAATGGCAGTGAATGGCATGTTTTTAGCTGAAATGTCAACTGTAGCCTTCCAGGTAGCGTGTAAACATGGCGTCAATGTATTGCAAGACTTCGTATATCTCTTAATGGATGCACGTGTGACGCCATGTTTACATGCTACCTGTTACATGCCGTTTTCTGCTGAAACTGATTGTTTTGTGAACTGAAGATCTTCACCCATCCTCACATTGGCATAGGGGTGAGTACATATTGATGGACTATCATCTGGGGCTGGAATATCGCTTTAATTTTAAAAAAGTGTGCGTGTCATCACTGGGCGTAGCTTGCTTTTGATAGCTACCTATCTAATGAATCTTAGCACTGCTGAAAATCTGGATTGGTGGGTGAATGTCATGATATTGGTTGAAATTGATTGGTTCCTCATACATACAGTAAGCACAGGTCATATTTTGTTTTACAGGAAGAATACGTGATTGGATTTTTTTATATGGGAATATGATTTTTGACATATATTGTTAAATAAGTGCACAATATGGACCGGGTATGTGATTTTAAAGGGTTAAAAGTACATTTTTTCATTTCATCTTGGCTTTAGAAAGAATATTAGTAATGCATATAAAAATCATTTTCACATGATCTTTAACTGCAAAAACTGAAGACTACTTCTGATTTCACTTGGATCCTGAAAGATTGTATGTCTCATAAATCTCGTTTGGTCAGCCCACCAGACCCACGCAGAGGAAGTGATGCTTTGACTGCAGGGAGGGATAGTGGCACACTGCTCGCTTCAGCTGTTGTCGATTTTACATCTCGGATAGAGTAGCTTCGGCTTTGTGACTACAAGTCAGTTTATCTCAATTACATGTACTTTGCCTCTGTGGAGAGAGGCCAGCTGTGCTTCACTATCAGTGAACACTGACACCAGTGTGGCTGGGCACACTTTGTCCTCACAAAAATACATCTACTATTTATTCATGTTTTTGATTATGACACTGTCCTGCTGTCCTTTGACAGATCTGAATGTACATTTTGTTGCCATTTTATAAAGATGTTAATAGAAAAAGTGATCCATGCTGTGTTTTATGTGTGTTATTCCACTGTTCCAGCTGACAGCCATGGCCTGAGGCTTTATGTTTTCAGGTTGTCTGTCCATCCATCCCATTCTTGTGAAATTGATATCTAAAGAACGCCTCAAACGGGTTTCTTTAAGCTGGGTATGAACATCCATTTTGACTCAAGGATGATCTGATTATATTTTGGTGGTCAAATGTCACGGTAACTGTGACCTTATAAACACATTTTTACCCGTAACTCAAGAATTTATATTCTTATTATGATAAAATTTCACACAAGTGTCTAATAGGATAAAAATGATGAGGTGATAATATTTTAATATCCAAAGGGTCAAAGGTCAGCTTCACTGTGATGGCATAATGTTCAGCTCTGTCTGTCCTCTGTATTCCTCTGTAAGAATAGTTTCTCACTGAAAATTATTCACTGGAATCATATATGTCAATATGGTAATAACTTCAATTTTGCCAAAAAACAAAACAAAACACATAATACCTTTTATTAAATTCCATCCAAGTCTTCACTGCATATATTATATAAGTCTGAGCGGACATAGTCATAAATGGCAACTTGACTGGTTGGTGGAGACATAGAACCTTAAGGCTGAATATCAAGTTCTGCTTGTTTTATGTGATGCAAAAGCGGGGATGCTTGTCCTTATTTCTCCTTTCAGCATCACCACCTGGCCCGTCTACACTGTCCCAACTTTAGCTCTTTACCTTCTGTTTTTTTTTTAGTTCAGCAAGCTATTCCTGGCCAACCATACCCTATCCCCACCACACCCCCTTTTTCTCTCTCCCTCTGATGGTGCTGAGCTGAGGTTTCTCCATGCTGTGGTGTAGAGCAGCAAGAGAAGGAGAGGAGCCGCTGTTGCCCAGACTCAGGAGCTCTCAGAGAGGGAAGACATGACCCAAATATGTCTGCTAGCAAGCTAGCCTCAGTACTGCTTCAAATGGGGCTGAGACTGCAGGTCTCCTCTGCAATGACTGCATTGTGATCCCAGTGCCAGACAGGCTTTACAGTAAGAGAGGAGGAAGCACACTGTGGGGCCTTCGATTATTGATGTACTGTACCAACCATCTGAGAGGCAAGGCTACAATTGATCACAGCTGTAACAGGGTGAGAACAGGGAGTGTTGACTCAGGCAGATGTTCAAGGTTTTCTATGTGTGGAATCACCTGTGTGTGTCAACCCAACATGGCTGTTTGTGTGTCTTGCGTGTGGACACCCTGAGCTGCAGTGCAGTGGGAGTGGGCGCGGTGTCAGTGGGACATGGGAAAGTGGGTTAAATTCCAGGCATTCTCTTACATCTGAAGCCGCACTGTGTCTGGTTTGTCTTCTCTACAACTTATCTTACATCTTGTGTGTGTTTGTGAGAGTCCTTCGCCAAACCCACTGGCTATGGAAAAACAATTTAACTGGATTTAATTTGTTGCCCCCCTCCTCCTCCTTCCTCTTCCCTCCTTCCCCCTTGCATTTTTCTTTTTTCTTATTCTTTTGTGTGCCTCTGAGAGGTTGGGAATTCATCTTGTTTGGTAACTCCGTGCCCAGTCTGAGCTCACTTTGCAAGTTAGACAGGCCAGGTTTCACGGCAGCTTGAAGGCCTCCAGTCATGTGTGGATTGTCACTGGAGTTTCCTTTGCCATTTCTGAGGCTAAAAAATAGGTAGTGGGTGTATTTTATTTGGGAGAAAAGTTGCTTTTGGATCATTAAATGTGGATTATTTTTCTTCAAACTACGTTTGGTCAACTCCAAGTCACATCTTTTGCTTTCCCTCGCTTTATTGTCTTTTATTTTTATCAGTCTAAAGCCCCATGCTCCAAAGGGTTAAAAAAGCACAATGAAACCAGTTGCCTAGAGCCCTGACCACTTTTTCCATTCTTGCTGGAAAGTTTCCAGTGCTATTTATATGAAACCTCAGGCCCGACAATCAAGAAACCCACTTGGCTAGGATAAAGTATTATCCATTATCCTAAAGTTCTGTTTCAATCAAATTGTTATGTAGAAAACATCAGAAATGGCAGACACACAGTGAAATCTATGGTCTGTCTCTAGATATGCAGTGAGTGATTAGACAGCATGTACAAGCAAGTGAAATCGATCCATATGAGCTAACTACTATTGTGTAACCAAAGAAAATACTACATCTAATCTGTCCTGGGCTTGATGAATGATTTGCTGCAGTGAGAGTTCCAACTCTTATTTTGGACCAGATGCCTGAAGAGAAACAGAGACAGTCTTTTAGCCATGTTCACAGGGAATGGCATCCACTTTTGGCTGATATATTGGCATATTTTAGAATGATAACATTGCTATTATTATTATTTGTAGAAGATGTAGTTGTGTTTGGCTGCCGCCCACAGGATTTGTGTATGCGGTAGTCATCCAAAACAAGGAAGATTATAAGGAAACCAATGCAGCTTCACAAACAAAACTTTATATTAATATTCAGCAGTACAGTGTGCAATTTCAAGTGCAGGCTGCTGCACTGTATATCAATAAAAAGCATTCCCAGAAGAGGGCAGTGAAAGGCACACATCTTTTTTTTCACCTTAACCAAACAGCAAACAATTTCTAATTTGATCTTCACCTCACTTTCATTTAATTCAAGCTTTTCTTGTCAAATACAGGGTATTCTCAAGATTTAGTTAATCAAAATGAACCAAATATGTCTGTTTCCAAGTCAAAAAAAGGTCCAGTGAAGTACATTTTTATGCTTAAGACATGCTTTGAACAATTGCAATTAATTTTCTTGTATTTTATGACACCATTTTGTAAATATACATTAAATATGATGAGTGTGGTTTGGTACCTGAACTTTTTGACTAGTTGTGAAAAAAATAGATGTGTGTATATTAAAAATTAGCCAAAAATATATAACTAAATGAACAAAGAATTATACCTGTGCCTAAAGTATTACTGACATTGTAATCTGTAAGAAACACACATTCAAACTTGTTTTATTCAAGGAAAGGACACTGTCTCAGCATTATTTCACACACACACACACACACACACACATTTTTTCATGGGAGCCTTATATTTTGCCATTAATCAAATAACCACGCCATAACCACTGGGATATCACTGCTGTATAGCGTACCACTGTGCCCAAGTGCACTGTATGCACTTTGTGTTCTTAAATTATTAAATTTTTCTGGCAAATTGACACACAAGAATGTCTACTTTGCAGTTTGTACTCACTGAATAATTACAATATATTAAACCTACTCTAATTAATACTTTTATATTAAGAATTGAAAATTGTATAAATATTATATGACTGCATGTGATGTGAAAGGTTTTGCTTGTAGTAACAAATACACACAATTACCACCTGAAACATGAATAAAACTTTATTTCATTACCTTGTCCATGAACATGATTTCAGTGTCATGAAACTGTCTTTTATTATTGTTTGACTGAGAGCGAGACCTCTAGTAGCAGATATCACTAACTTTGCATTTGACGGTTTAGCTCAGTCTCACAGTCCTCAGTATTTTGTGTTGCAGCAGGCAGCTGTTTTTGGTGAAAAGGCTCAGGTAAACCGACTGTACACACCTCCTAGCCAGTACTGACAGACAAAGTTAGCACCTGCCTCGCTGGCAAACACAGTGGAGCATCTTGCTAAACAGCCAGAGATAAATATTGCTTTTACATACTTCAGGTGGCCAGTAAAACAACTTCAAATGAATGCTACTGTTGCATTGTGTGCTGGATACGTCAGTGGGCAACTGTTTGCTAACATGTTCTCCTTATCAAATTTATGCGGTGATAAAATATTGTGTTTACAGCTTGTTGCACTGCCTCTAAGCAGCAAAAAATATAGGCCAAGCAATAGACCCTTTTCACAGAAGCCATTTTGACATTAAATAGTGGGGTGAACACAGGTGTTACCAATAATACTGATTAAGGTCCTGTTGCATTCAGTTTACATAGAACCAGTGTGTTGCTGTGAGGTGTGTTGGCTCTGCCACACTACACGGAATGGGAGCAACTGTGTAGGATTTAGTGGTATCTTATGCTGAGCTTGCAGACTGCAAACACATCACTCTACCCTTACCAAAGTGTAGGAAAGACTACAGTGGAGATGAAACCTGTGAAAAAACGTGAAAGACCCTATCTAGAGCCAGTGTTTAGTTCATGGCGGTTCAACATGGTGACCTGTGTGGAAGAGGACCTGTGCACTCTGTATTAACAAGTCATTCTAAGGTAATGATAGCACAATTCTTACTTTCATACACCATTGAAAACATACTTTTTATGCCATATTCTGACAATAAATCCCTGTAAATCCTAAACACTGGACGCTTTAGTTAGCTATTAGTTAGCCAACGACTGACGTAGATTAGCCATAGATGTACTATAGAATCTAGACTGGGCATTGACTCTCAGCCAGTTGTGATATTGCAGCAAAAAATTTCCCTGTGAGTAAACCACCATTATAAAAGTGACATACTGTATATCTAACTGTTGACAGGACACCAGACAAGGTCAATTATGACTCTCCCTATCATGATTTTTTTATCCATGGAGTTTTATATTTGTAAAATTTGTCTCAAGTTAAAAAGAGAGATTTAAAAATCTGTGATGTCATCACAATGTAAAGTCTACGGGCCGTGCCTCAACTTGCAGGCAAGGGTAACACTACTGCGCACATTCAGTGGACCGTATATCCAGAAAGTTAACCCAGAGGCTAGACAACAATTCTCAATGGTCTGAATGGGTGCCATCTTTGGATGCTGTATCTAGTCCATATACGTAATACATATGTGGAGGGCCCACGTCCTCTGTGTATGCAACAACTCATTCTAAGTTAACAAAAACACCACAGTTCTTATTTTCAGGTTATGATACCCTAATGAAAACATACTTATATAATATTATATTCCATTTCTGCCATATTCTGCCAATGAATCCCTGTAAATATTATATACTGGACTGGTATGCTGATGTGGTGGTTATCACTTTTGCCTCACAGCAGGATGGTCCTGGGTGTGAAACCCGGTTTGGACATGGCCTTTCTCTGTGGAGTTTGCATGTTCTCCCTGTGCCTGTATGGGTTTCCTGTGGCTCCGGTTTCCCCCACCATCGAAAACATGTATTCTAAGTCAATTCTCCCGTCAGATCCCCTGACCAAGGTGCTGGCTTGCATTATGAGTTGAGTAAAGTAAAGTTGGCCTTTATGTTATACTAGCTAGCTAAAAAATTATATAAATTAGGTAGGTAGTTAGCTAGTGTTTTGCTAAAATTAGCTAAATTAATAAGGGTTAATTGACCCTTCACTAAGCACGGTCCTTCTTAGTTACTGTTGCTACGCCTGTCAAGATTTCCATTCTCACACTGCACATGCAGTATACAGTACTGTGAGAGATGGATCGCGAGACTTCATATATCTCTTAATGGATGCACATGTGAAAATATCGCGAGATATACAAAGTCTCGTGATACATCGACGCCATGTGTACATCTAGCTTACTAGCTTATATCTGAGCAAACATTGGTCGGATGCTGAAATACGACAGGTATATCTCCATGATAGGTGATGGAAATACACATTAATAAGGGAAAAAGAAACGCAGGGACTTGATTAGTACAGCAGATCTTGAGATGGTCACCCAGCCAAACCAAACAGACCCCCATCGCCCCAGGCAGAGAACTGAGATAAGAGCTAAGCTAACCCGGCTTAGACCTGAGACAGCTAGCCAGAGTGAGCTGCACTGTCATCTGCTCATTTTGATTCTGCACCACCATACATCGTCCTCCTCCTGACTCCCACTATATAATGCAAAAGCAGTGGTATCTAACAAGTTTGATTGGAGGTAAAGTTACTGCAGCTAGTAAGCTAGTGTTAATTAGCCAGACATGCTAATGTTAGCAGCTTATGTTGGAGCAGATAAACACAACATTTAAACCATTTCCCACATGTGCTTGTGGTTCACTTTTTTTAACCCCTTTACTCTTTACCACCTGTGCATAACAAACATACTTACAAAACAAACAATGAAAATTATGATACAATTAAAACAAAACAAACTTAAGTTGTTATATTGGTATGTGGGGTATGTGGTAGATGTGATTGACTGAAGTGGTGTGAAGCTGTTTCACATTTTTGAGAGACTACAAAAAAATAAAAATAAATAAAAGCAACCATGAAACCGACTCATGAAACACTGAATATCGCTCTTCTTCTCAGCGCCCCATACACACTGCTTCAACATGTTGATAAATGCAAAGCTTGCCAGGCCTGCAGTGCCCTAGTTACGGTTGCTCATCTATGATTGGACTGTTGTTGTTTGGAGGCGGGGCTCAGTGAAGGGTCAGTTGTTCATGTTGCTTTAATGGAAAGGCTCTGTTATACTAACATTAAAATGGAACAAGAACATAATATTAGCATCACTGGTAACACCTGTGTTTACCATACTGTTTCATAACAATATGGCTGCCATGAAAAAGGTCTATGATGCAGCTTTAATGGTCAATCTTAACTTTGACCGTACATTAAATAAAATAAAAATGTTCTCCATCACACTTAAACTAAAACTATTTTTCCAGTATTGGAAAATATTAATAATTTTTGACCTGGGTTTCACTTTACTCAGTGTCTGTGTGTGCGTACATGCCCACCCTCTCCCCTCTCCCCCCTCCTCTCTCACACCGTGTCTCTCTCCCTCCACGCTCAGCAGACGGACGCATCCATGGAGGGCTCATGCAGCAGTCCTCTGCCTTACTACTTCCAAAACCACATTTCAACATGACATAAGAAGCAAAATCCGGCTCTTCCAGCCAGAAGCTCTCCGTTTCTGCCAGACAGCCCTTGCAGCATCCCAGCGGTACCAATTTCCAACTTTTTTTTCTTTTCTTTTTTTTTTTTTTTTTTACATACCCCCCTGCTTCCCTGAACCCCCTCCCGTGTACTTTTTCATCCATTCCCGGGAGATAAGTCAATTTCCTGGGAATTAAAGGAGCTAGCTCGTTTTTTTTGTTTACTTCGGGGTCCGCATGGATGTGGCAGCGGTAGAGGGGATGTCTCTGCCGGGTATCCGACTCCGGAATCGGCCGGCGCAAGTGATGCCGAACCAGAAGAAGGTCAAAGCGAGACGGAAAAGACGAAAGGAGTTGGTTTTAATCCAGATATGCTTGTTCGGCGGCTTGCTGCTGGTCGTGAAGGGGTTTTCCTACTTAGCGGAAAATTCAGGTGAGGATTTAGCCGATTGTTGAGCTCCTGTTCGGGGCGCTGGGATACCGGAGAGGGGGAGCTGAACCCCCCGCCAGCACTTAGCTGGTTGTTTCTTTACTGTACATGTTTGTGTCGATAACGTTTGTCTAATTATCTCTTCATCATGTCACCTAACACACAGCTGTATGTAGGGGAGACTGGGGGCAATTGTAACATTTCTTCATATTTCCTTCATAACTCACAGACTACTTGAAATAGACTAGTCATCTTTTGGCCCAAGAAACCTATCTATGGTCACTAATTAATAACGCAATTGCTGTATTTAAGACCAAACTATAATATTGAATTTAATGTTGGAAGTGAGAGACAATTGACATTTGCTCCTGAAGTGTAGGCAAACACTGACACAACAGAAACAATAAGTCATGTTAACCCACTGTATCACAAATAAAGCACATCACTACCATAATATCTAATAATGTGACTTAAAGGTCCAGTGTGCAAAACTATGAGGGTGTATTGGTAGAAATTTGTATAAGTGGAATATATTATTTATAAATTAGTTTTCATTAGCGTATAATCACTTGAAAATAAAAATAATTGTATTTTAGTTGCCGTAGTATAAGCTCTTTATATCTATACAGTCCACTCGAGCCCCCAAGAAGAGCGTCAGGCTTTGGAGCTAGTTTGACATAGTGGCCAAACCGTGTAATGACAACGTCACATGATGCTCTGCGGCCCAAAAACAATTTTCTCCATAGACTTACATTGAGAAAAAAAACTGCTGTAAAATGACACATACATTTTTTGAAGTGTCACAACCCCTGCAAAATGACTCATTTCACAGATCAGTATCAGACTTGGATCCAT
>JAJHUR010099437.1:921-14508 GCA_027495735.1 Lutjanus campechanus | reverse complement strand
CAAGGCTTACCTATGTGCAGTGCTGGGGAGTAACTAGTTAGGTGTAACTAGCTTCATATAACTGAATTACATAATTAAAGTATTTTCTTTACAGTTACTGAGAAAAAAAAATGTAATTAAACTACAGTTACTAATCAAGATGTTGGTGATATCCTTTTTGGGTTGCCTGGCAGAGATCTGCTCTCTACTGGGTGACCAGATATATGTCCAGCTCTGATTTGGTTTCCTGAACAAAGTATGTTGAACATATGCTAATATGCTGAACCTAAACAGTGAAGGTTAGCTATAAAAAAGCTCTAAAGAGCTGAGAGTGACTGCAGAGCAGCATGAGAATTTTCTGTGGTTTCATCACATCATGCAAACAATTCCTCTCTCTCATTTTTCCTTGAGTAGCATAAAGTCAGTGCAGCTTTTTTTTATAAATCAAAACATTACTCATTATACTGATTTAACCATATATAAGGAGCAAACTGAAACCAGCTACCCTGCATCTTCGATCGCTCTTGGTCCTATTCAAGGTTGTGTGGATTTTGGAGAAACATATTTCCAGGTTTTTGAGAGATTTATGAGTTTGACATACCACTGTCTTCCAACCAAAATGTTCATATGGGCCCCGTAAGGGCTGCAAGTGAGCTGAGAGGGCAGAACTGTGTAAACTATGTGGGCCTCATATGGCTTTAATAACAGCATATACCAATTGTCTAGCCAGGAGACTTTTTTTTACTGGAGGAGAAATTGTTCCACCTCTGCACTAGAAAAGTGTTTCTTGAATAAGAACCTTCAAAATGAAACCAAGCAGCTGAGCTGTAACAATGTTTAAGACAGGGGTCTGCAACCTTTAGGATCAAAAGAGACATCTTTGGTCCGAAAAAGACAATAAAAATCTGTCTGGAGTCACAACTATTAAATCCTCTCTTTTCCCTGGAGACTTTTTTTTAAAATTTCACATTGATAGCTAGCTTATGGAGACTCAAGATGACTAGCCACCGTCCAAATTTTGAGGAAAAGGCAGTAATCCATAGGTGTATGCTATGAAGCACATTTAATTAACAAATAATTAATTTGGTGTAAAAGCCACATATTTTTACACTTGGCAAATGTAAGAATCAAAACACAGTAAAAAAAAAAGTAAATAGCTGAGACAACTCAAAATAGAGAAAAATAAACTTTAGAAAGTTTTGCTGACCTATAATCTTTACTTGAGTTAATTTACTACTACTATTATTCTTCTTTATATGAACTTGAATCTTTGAGTTTCAGAAACTCACTTTCACTTTAATCAATTGAATTTTTTAAATACATTTTTTTGGGAGATTTTAAAACTCAAATATTTAAGTTGAACTAAAGAAGAAAAGTAAACTATCAAACTATCGAAACTATCATTAGGAGCTGGTAAATCTGCTGGGTTTTTTTAGGGTGAATGTTTAGCTCAGTTGGTAGAGTGTCTGACCCATGTACTGAGGCTGTTAGTCCTCTGCAGCGGCCGCTGGTTCGACTCCTGCCTGCAGCCCTTTGCTGCGTGTCATCCCCTCTCTCTCTGCCCTGTTTCCTGTCTACTCTCCAGCTGTCCTGTCAATAAAGGCAAAAATGGCCAAATAAAAAAAAAAAATTAAACTGAAAGCTCAAAAGTTTTAGTTGGGCTCAAAATTTAAAAGTCTATAGCACTATTGCAGTACGCTGCACTAAACTTTTGAGTTGTCTCAACTTTTTCACAGACTTACGACAATGATAAATGAAAGTTAAAATGTTAAAGAAATAACTGTTATATCAGTTCCACATAATTTTTTACTAAAATCACAGGGAGCCACTGGAGAGGAGCTTAAGAGCGGCATGCGACTCTGGAGCTGCAAGGTTGCAGACCCCCGGTTTAGGGTTTAGGGTGCTGAGCCTATATTCTGCACTGCTTCTTCTATTTGACTTTAAAGGTATATTAACTCTACTTTGTCCACACAGTCTGCAGGACACAGTTGTCTCTGTTTAACAGGGAAAAATCTAAAAAAGAAAAGTAAAGGAAAAAAGAGGAGAGGAACAACAGCTATGAGTCAGCAAGCTGTCCTGTCAACTCTGCTGCTGTCAGTAGATACAAACAACAACAGTATTGTGTTGGGAGGTGGCGGGGATGGCCAGCATCAGGATCAACCTCAGAGAGAAAGAGGAACGCTACAGAAAACAGCAAAGATGAAGAGGAGGTCAAATGACTGACTGTTAGACACCTTGAGGGAGGAAAGCTCAGCCTTAGAACGGATATAAAACAGTGTGTCAAAAGGAAGAAGGAGTTTAAATGTGAGAGGCAGCAAAAGGTAAAGCAAGTTGGATCCAAACCTTATGTTCCTCCTGTAAAATACAGCACATACACAAAGACACAGGGAGAAGATGTCATTGAGAAGGAGATTAAAACACAACCATGTCAAAATGCATGACAACGAACAATCATTCATAAAAGAATGTAGTAGTGCACTGTACCATTTGAGTATGATTTAAAAAGACAGACCATTCAACAATGATATCTCAGGCTATGATGATTGTGTGGGAACATTTTTGCTGGGGGGTGAGTCACTACAAAGTGCACATAAATGACAGAGGTACATTCATACACATATCCTGACATGTACCCTTATGTCGACCTTATTACTTTGTGAGTGTGCTTTAAGTGCCGTGACAAACATCTTGATTCTCGACAGGTTAATTTAAGTATCGTTATGAGCTGTTACTGTTATGGTTTGGAGTTTTTTGGTTATTTTGTAGCATTATCCCCTTGTTTGTCGTTGTTGTTCCTGTCTTTTACTGTCTTGGTTTGTGTTTTCTTAGTCACTTCATGTTTTATTCTGTAGTCTTGGTCCTCCGTGTGTCTTGTCTTTACTTCCTGTTTTATTTTGTAGTTTTGAGCTTCCCTTGTGTGTCTTGTTATCTTTACTTCCTGTCTTTGTTCTTTTCCCGCTCTTTGTTGATTACTGATTTCTTTCACCTGTTGTTGTTCTCCCACCTGTGTTTGATTACCCCCTTGCCTATTTAGTCCCTGTGTCTCCCTTTGTCTTTGTCAGTTCGTCATGTTGTTTTTTGGTGTTGAGTTCTTGTGCCCTGTTGGTGTTTTTTCCCAGTGTTTTTGGATTTATTCCCTTTTTGTGTTTTTGGATTTTGCCTGTTCTAGTTTTTTTCATTCTGGACTCCTTCATTCATGTAAGCTTGTGTTTCTTTTATATTCTGTTTTTTTGCATTAAATCACCCGCTGAACTCTGCCTCTATCTCCAGTCTGCATTTTGGGTCCACCCTTTGGTTTTGTCCTAGTTTACTTGACGCCCTCCGTAACAGTTACAGGGATTTGAAAATATTCCACACACATAGATGGTTCAGTGTGGAAAATCTGAAATGAGATTTGGCGATAAAGATATAAAGGTAGTAAGTGAGAGAGGCTGCTGGTTCTGGAGGTGTTTTCCCAGTTCTGTATCTCAAATGTTTCCTTTAACAATATCCTCACGGTTACAAGCAATTTGCTACTTACTAGTTAATCCATCATGAAACATGGTGTCTGCTGATGATGCATTTGAAAGTGCAGGTTTGAAAGGACTATGCACATGCATTAGCTCACGGTGATGAATGTTGGGTTTGCAAAAAAGCATGATAACATGACTATGATGTCTATGAGTAAGTTTCAGGTCTCAGTTTTTCATAGTTTACTGAAATGAATGGAAACCTATGTTTTACTGGAAGCAAAGAAAATGTTACAGTTCATAATGTTAAGTCTACAGGATTTGTTGGTAATGACAAAAAAACATGAGTCTGGACCTTTTAAGAATGTAATTCGCCTTAATGTTCATTAACACAATTAAGTATGCATTGTGGCTCAAATAAAGCGAAGATTAAAAAAGACTTTTCAAGTGTCTTCAAAATGTAGAATTACAAAATTGTAAGTTAACAGAATAATGTTGGACATTTTAGACATCTTGGGACATACAGACTTTTTGCTTTCTTGCTGAACAGATCAATACCACTCTCATACGTGTAAGCTAAACTACAACCAGCAGTCAATTAGCTTAGCTTAGCATAAAATAAAGAGTGGAAACACGGAAACAGCTAGCCCTGCTCCGTACAAAGGTAACACAGTCTACCTACCAAAACCTCTAAAGCTCACTAATTTATTAACATATTATATCTGATTTCCTTAATCAAGTACAAAAAGGAAGACGCTGGCTCAGTCAGGACAATGTTCCATAGTACATAACTCCTAGTAAAACACATTTGCATTACATTTTCTGTACATACTGAACAAACACGATACAACATGTTAATAAACAGGCTTTACAGGTGCTGGTAGGTGAGTTCTGTTAGCTTTAGAGAGCACCGTTTCCTCCTGCTTCCAGTCTCTCTGCTGAGCTAACCTGCTGCTGGCTGCATTGCAGCTTACAGACACGACAGTGAGGTGGCATCAATCTTCTCATTTAATTCAGAAAAGTGAATAATTATATTTCCCAAAATGAACTAATGTTTTTAAGCATACACTCTCTCAAAAGTGATTTGTTGTGTTATCTCACCTCCTCCTCCTCTCCAAAGCCTGTCAGGTCCCACACATAGTTGAGTCGCATCTGCCGTCTCTTCCAGTGCTCCATGAAGAGAACCGCTGCATAACCAAGTATAAACCAAGCAAACACAATAAATTTTATATGTATATTAATACATACCTTTACATACATACATACCTTTCTTAATTTTTGTTTACCCTTCTTAAGAACTGTGATTGGAAATGCTGGATGAGCTTTGTTGTCAAGGAATGGTTCAAGATTATATGTGATCAAAGTACTACCTTGATACTAAACAAAACTAGCTAAAAAAATAAAAATAAATCTGTAGCAGTTGTTTGTTGATGCTATGATTGAAACCTATTGTAACTAATTGTCCCTTTGCACCTACTGACCTCTCTATATGCCTCGCTCGATGATTACAGTATTTGAAATTAAGTTGACAATACAACTGACAATATTCTGTTTATTGATAGTGTCAAATGAATAACTATGGTTATCAAATGTTACAAATAATACATGTGCTAGGGACTATTTTCATCATCCACTTATGGTACTAAAGTAACTATCTATTCATCCATCCATTTCCAGGTATGTACAGTGTGATGGTACTGTGATGGCTGCAGGCGGTGACTCTGTCAGACACTAACTTCATCTGCACACATAACACCTCCCTGGTCTGAAGGCCTGCTGCTGCTAACAGATGGCAGTGTGGTTTGGCAGGACATGAGAGGAGAGCCAGCTCTGTGTTTACTCAGGAGTTACCTCAGTGGATTCTGATTGTAATTGTCATGTGTGCCTCAGGTGCGATATACTGAACGGAGTCAGTGGTGCTGGCTATTAACTGGAACATTTTCAGCAATGCTTAATGTTTATTTCTGTACAGCTTGTACTTGTAACGTTCTTCTCATCTTCTGGTCTTTCTTGAACTCTGTGGCTGCTGTTTGTATGAATGAATGTGAATGTATACTTACCCCAGAGGGCCATGAAGATGGAGAAGAAGACGGTGGCTGGGTTGTCAAACAGGTGGCTGGCTCGAGCTGTACCACACGCTGTTACCAGCTTCCAGTAGCTGCAGGCCCGGTCACACAGCGGACACATGGTAATGTTGTTTCTGGGATCACAAATCTCCATACTGGCAAAACAGGGATGGATGGAGGAAAAGAATTATTCAGACAGGTCTTAGAGGATAGATCAGAGCAAGAGTTTAGACTGAAGTTCCACACTTCAGCCACCTCTTCAATGAGACACACTGTACTTTGAATAAATAAGTGCCTCTGCATGTTGTTTGTCTGAAGGAGTGGAGCTCACCATACACAAAAGCACCATTCCTGCAGCACTCTGTTGTGAAATGCACAATAACTGTATGATAAATCTTCCTGGCCTGTCCTCAAAGCACCCCAGGGTGCGGCACCCACACTCATGTGAGATAATCCTTTACAGCCTTGACTTGTATGGCAGTAAATCTCAAGCTTTAGAGTGTGTTTGTGTGAGTAGGTGGAGTCATTTTGAGGGTGTGGTCTAAGCCTGGTGTTTATCATCAAGATTCATAGCATACTGCAAGAGACTTCCATCTTTCATCTGCTGATGATTTACCCATTTTGGAAACAAATCTACTTTAATGTTTTGTCCCTTTGGTTGATAACTAGTGCTGAGTATCAAACTTCAGTAGTTTTTGGTACATACCAAAATGTGTCCATATGTAGCACCATGAAAAACAACAGATTAAAAACATAAAATCCCTGAATTTTCTTGTGTTTAAACATCTTTTTGATATTACATGACTATATATTATATGACTTTTACTGTGCATCACAAATAGACCTCAGTGATGAAGATACACACTGATGTCAGGAGAACTGTGCCAGAAGTGCAAAAAGATAAAAACAAAAATGAAGGACAGCTTCAGAGACAGAAAGGAAAAGAAAGAAAATCATTTTAGAAAATATTTAGTTTAACAAAATGAGGAAAGATCTCTGTCTGCGTGTGTGTTGTGTACCTTGGTATGTTATCGTCAACGGTGGCACAGCCGTAGAGGAACACAATGACTCCAACAATGGCTGCAGGGATCAGCATCTGCGTGTAGACTCCTAACCAGGCAAAATACAATCCAACCTTCTCCCCGAAATACTTCCTGTGGGAGGAGACAACATCAATACTGTCAAATGAACTATGATAGTGTATTATCATGATACCAAATCAGATCATGGTTGATACAGTTATATTTGTCAACATTAAAACCACATTTTTAAAGTGTCATCCCTTTTTCCCACCACTCACTTCCTCCACCAGCTGCATAAACACTCTTTTCGCAACAATCTGCCGCACAAATCATTTAATGACCACCAGCCGTGGCAGACGTGAAGTCTGGAAATGTGTTTGTAATCCACCTGATAGGTGTGGACAAGAGCAGTGCTGAGGATCTGACCTGATGAGTCCAATAGGCTGGTACTTGTAGAAGACACTGTAGCTGGCCCACTCCTCGTACAGCAGCTGTGAAGAGATGAGGAGTCCATAATTACTGTAAATGCTCAGACATTAGATTATACAAGAGACAGGCCATTATTTGCAGGTTTTTCTCACATTTTAGCGGGTCTGCTGGTGGTGCTGTTTGCTGTTAAAGCATCAAAAATATTTACTCCATCTTTACCTGTTTGACTTGATAAATTCAGTATAATTCATATTCTTTAACAGAAAAAAAGTGTTTCTATCCTGTAATTACTTCTGTTCCTTCTACTTTGTTCAGTTCTTCAGTTTTTTATAATCAGAGTAATATATAAGACTGTAACATTCAAAACTGAGCAGTGCAGTTAAAACAGTGAGGTGGAGCAATGGACAGTGTATTAAATAGTTTGAATCCCTATTTATTATACAATCTATGGTTGAAGCAAGTTGCGTCTCCACGTCCCCTCCTCCACAGACTGAAGCTCAGGCAAGCTGCCTGCAGGCTGACTGGACAATGACCAGGAGCACAACAGGAGTGTAACATTATACTTTGATAATAACAAGCGAGGACAAGTCCGTCACTGTAAGTCAGCTGTTTTTCACTCTGTCAGTTGTCTGTTGATGTAAAGTTCAGCCTGTTATCCTGAAAACAAAAAGCCCACTGCTCTGAAAATACTCACTCTGTAGTTGGAGTTGTTTGTTTAACTGCCTGTCAGGCTCCATTAATATACTGAATTGTTCAATTTAACCATTATAAACATCTACTCCTTCTAAAAGATTATTAATGAATACTCAGCAATTGATTGCTCATTTGGCAAACATTTGCATTAATTTTAAACCTAATAAATGTGAAACGGACAAGATGAGACTGGAACAGAAGCTTCCTGGCTGTGGAGTCATGCTGGCTGTGGTGTTGTTGTCAGAAACCGGTATTTCAATTTAGCATGTTTTCTTAATCTCTGATGAAATATCATGGTCACTTTGTGATTTAGTACAGTAAATATATTATTATTGTTGTTGTTATATTATATATACTTATATTTATATAAGGGTGTATCTAACGATTATTTAATTTTATTGCCCACAAGGGGAAATTCCTTTCCACAGCACTGTACACATAAGACAACAAATAACACGCAGTAACAACAGATAACAGATAACAGCACACACTCTGGCCAGGTCAGCGAGGCCCATTGTTTACGGGGCCTGTGGCTGCAGGGATCAGGCTTCTCCCACCGTGAGCTCTTCAGCACCTCAGTGCTGTGTACCTGCTTCCAGAGGGCAGAAGGGTCACATGCTGATTGAGTGGATGTGTCTGTCCTGTGCTGTTGTGGTTACAATGCATGCTATGCCTTATTGTTTTGCTCTGTGAGGTTGGTTGTGGGGAGACAGTGGTGTTGTTTGGCCCGATTACTGACAGATAATATGTTAAGAAAGCAGGTGGAACAGTACAATGGGATGGGCTCAATAATACTCTGGCACAACAAAAAGATGAAGTGGAGGGCAACCAAACTTACTGATTCTTTCCCCAATAAACTGATTTTTTGTTTGGTCTATATAATGTCAGCAAATAGTAAAAAATGCCCATCACATGTTCCCAGAGCCTGTGGTTACACCTTCAAATGTCTTGCTTTACCCGACCAACTATTCAAACACGGTTATTTTATTTTTGCTTTAAAAATTTACCTAAACAATGAATCAAATACAAAAAATGTTGCTGATTAATTTTCTGTTGATCAAATGATTTATTAATAGTATCAGATCAAGTGTTAAAACTACTGTAATGCCAAAAGAAACTTCCTGCACAGATAATTCATATTACAAGCCTTCTGGCAGCAAAAGGGCTTTTAATGTGAAAAACTGTGCAGGATGTCATGAACAGAAACATAACAGTAGAAATGGAGAGAAATGTGGAGTAGAATAGTGTTTCAAATTAAAAGGAGAAACTCAGAACAGCAGAGTTTTGGAAATTATGCGATAAGTGCTGAGGAAACATAAATGATGCTGAGTTTACTTTGTGAGCTCATTGATCCATCCTTCATTATTGACTGGCCTACTTGTTTATGCTGGTCACCGGATATTATAGTAAATGGACTTTATATAGCGCATTTTTGTTCCTACGACCACTCAAAGTGCTTTATAACACACTTCATGTTCACCCATCCACACACACATTTAATACACTAATGGCAGAGGCTGCCACACAACTGATGTCAATGCTTTGGGGGCAACTTGGGGTTCAGTATCTTGCCCAAGTAATTGTACCACTGACCTTCCGACTGGTGGACGACCCTGCTCCACCACGACCTGCTGCCAGTTTTACTGTTTTTTTAATTCAAGGATGTATGGTAGTATGCATCATCACAGCCAGTTCTCTGATGCAGTCATTCCCAATCACTGGGTCGGGACCCTCAGGTGGGTCACATTAGATTTTCCCCAAAATAAATAAAATAGCACGGAGGCAAAATCTGCATATTTAAGATTTATATCTGCAGTGTAGCTGTAATAATAATGCATTTACATGTGTTTATTGTTTTACTGATGAGAGGAAAAAAGACCCTCTCAATTCTGTCTACATGCACTTATTTTGTCTCATTTATGAAGAAGCTAAAATGTTTGATATTGTTTTCCTGATGGAAGGAAATAAACAATGAAAAAAAAAAATCTCAGATTTCAGTTTCTTCAATGTGAATATTGTTTTGTTTCTTTACTCCTTTATGAAAGTAAACAGGAAATCTTTGGCCTGTGTCTAAAACAAGACATTTTCAACATTTTATGGACAAAACAACTAATTGATTGATGGAGAAAATGATCAACAGATAAATTGATAATGGGAATAGTTGAAAAACAGGTGAACATGTTTGCACATATTTTTCAGTTATTTTTGGAATCATCAACATTTTTCAACATTTACTGACATTTAAAAAATAAACAAATACTAACTGATTAATAAAGAAATTAATCAACCCTGCTATAAAAATAATCATTAATTGCGGCCCTAGAAAGTATTTCTCGTTTATAAAGTGTCAAGATAATATAGGGTGATGTAAGAATGCTTTGGAACATTAAAATCATGCAAAAATGTACTATTATCAGAATTTATTGATAAACTGACTACGAGCACAGTGGTTTGTTATTTCAAAAACTTGGGTCCCCAGGAAAAAAGTATATGCAAATATACCCGCAATCATATTTGCATGTGTATTATAAATCAACGGATGCAGCATCTTCACAGTAATGTATTCTCTCTCAGGCAGCAGTGCTAAGCTTGGGGTCTGCAGCGAGACCACAGCAGTTATATGGTCACACAGCTGAGGAAGGTGCTGGGTGACAAGAAATCAATGCTATCACAAACAAACCTGCAGGCTGCACAACAGAGGGGCCATATTCCAACCCAGCAGGGATTTCTGTCCCGCCTTCAATGTGAAACAACAGTCGTTGTGGGCAGACAGTTATGGAGTCAGATCAGTCTCAGTATTAATGAACACACACAGAAGGATTCACCAGTGTATTTCACAAATCCAGCTGCCCAGCATCTGGTGGCTGCTCACCCCAGTGATGACTCTCCTGTTGTGCACGATTAAACGTGTTTGAGTTATGAATCCTGGCTAAGTTAGTGATGTAGCATGTTACACTAGCATTAGCTAACAAGTTAGCTGTATATTGCTGTGGCAACCCAGGATCATCCACTAGCCGTCAAGCTAATGCATTTATAACTCAAACACATTTAATCACAGATGACAGGAGGGTTTTCACTTACCTGGAGCAGCTAACAGAGTCCAGGTTGAGGCTGACCTGCGGGCAGATGGCAATCACATAAAATTACACTCTCGAATCTGTGCTCACGTGATTGGCTGAAAAGGAAGGAGCCATCTGATTCTCTGTTTAAAATTGCATTTGTGAATGGAGCCACAGCAGGGGAGTCTCAAAAACCCACCACACAGTGGTGACACATACAGTGTCACAAAGGTGCAGCAGTCTGTAACTGCAGCTTCAGCACTCTGTATATAAACATGACATGATCCGAATGCACGGTGGCACAGTGGTTAGCACCGCTGCCACACAGCAAGAAGGTCGTGAGTTCGACTCCCCGGGTCGGCAGGGCCTTTCTGTGTGGAGTTTGCATGTTCTCCTTGTGTCTGCATGGGTTCTCTCTGGGTTCTCTCTGGGTTCTCCGGCTTCCTCCCACAGTCCAAAGACATGCGCCATAATAGGTTAATTGGTGACTCTAAATTGCCCGTAGGTGTGAATGTGAGAGTGAGTGGTTGTTTGTGTCAGCCCTGTGATTAACTGGCGACTTGTCCAGGGTGTAACCCGCCTCTCGCCCGATGTCAGCGACCCTCACAGATAAGCGGTTACAGAAGATAAATGAATGAATCTATGATCCAAATGTCTTTTTGGTGAAAATTACTAATACTTTTAAATCAATATATTTCTACTATTTTGATTTAAAAGAAGAAACCATTTGCATTGAAAAATATTAATGTGGAGAGAGTCATTTATATATAAATCTCAAAATACATTTGTGAATCCTCCTCTGTTCATTCATTAATATTGAGATTGATCTGACTCCATAGGACAATCATACAGACAATAATATGCACCCCTGTTCCTGAATTATGACTCGTCATAGCAGGAAAAACACAGGTGGAAGTAATGACATTATGATGAATATGTTCCACTTAAGTATCTTAGTCAGCCATGGAATCTACTGAGTTTATGTTCTGTTTACGTGCCCTTCTCTCTGCTTACTATTACTAAGCAAAAAGAACATAAATCACTGTGAATGGTGGCACACTGACAAACACAATCACACGGTCCTTTCACAGGCAGAGCAGTGAGCTGCAAGACGATGAGTTCAGGCTTTTAATCACAAGAGAAAGCCCAGAGGAGCGTTCAGATCACAGCAGATCAATCCCTGAGAGAAAAACACCACTTTAATATGTTCAGCCCTCTCATTCCTACAGCTGACGAAAACCCATTTCGTAAACATGTAGATGTACATGTATATGTGATATATATACAATTATGTTGCTATGGAGGCACTTGAAAGCAAAGAGCTAAAGCTTTTCTGATGCTTGAGAACAACAGAGGGGGAATTATTAGGCTGTTGCCTTAGTGACACGCAGCCTACAGTATAACAGTGTTAGCAGGGGAGGAGATGACTTCAGACTCAGCATGAGCTGTTATTTTCTTGCCAATTGCCTCGTTAATTTTATTCTTGTACAGTAGGAGGAAAAGGCTGAAAAGCAAAAATGCTATCATGTTAGCATGGTAGCCTGTCATGCTGTGTTACAGCTAATTGAATGGCATGTTTCACTGTTAGTTAAACTGTATATCATATAACTGTGGACAAACCCAATCCCACTCTACCTCATTGCTCACTGACGTATGTATATATGTGTTATTATATTTCATTTTTTATATTTTTTCACAGTATTCTGGGATACTAGTTGTATTTTATATTTAGTGTAGTGAATTCTTGTATATTACTGTTGCATATATTTACATTTTAGTACTGTTTATTCATGTATATATTTTCTATATTCTCAGATATTTTATTTTTCAATCTATTTTTATCTATCTATCTATCTATCTATCTATCTATCTATCTATCTATCTATCTATCTATCTATCTATCTATCTATCTATCTAAAAGTAATTTTATTTACAAAATAAAAACATCTTTTCAGACAGTCATCTTTATGAGGAAAACTGAAGATCTAAGAAACTGAGAGCATGTTGCTTCCTAAATTTGATCTAACAGGCATTTAATCATTATATTCTGATGGGTAATTTTTAAAACACTACATGATGTGACCATTTTTGTGTGTACCTCTTGTTATAAAAAGTCTCCCTGTGGAACTGTGGAGGCAGTAATGGAATCATTCAATCAAATCTAGTGAGGTTAATACTAGGACAGCCAAGGCGGTCATTTTGACTGTTTTTAAAGGTATATGTGCAATAACTTTGTTGAATTCAAAAACACAATGCTGCTGGTACCTGACTTTTCTGAAAAGTGAAAGCATTTTCATTTAAAATGTTTTTTTTATATAAATTATGGTCATATTGACCTCATGAAAACTGTTATATCCACTGTTATATTTTTACTTTTTGCCCAGTTGGAGATGCATCTTGGTTGCTTAGCAACTATCGTTGTCTCAGTCAATAAAACTTCACAATTGGTCTTTATTTCTAGTTTCTCAACATTAAATTAATAAATAAATAATTGTTTTGACTCAATTAAGAAATAAAGTAGGGGAGACAAGGGACGGTTGTAACACTCACGCACACTTATAACTCACTGAATGTTGAAACAAAGTTCTGTTACTTATGTTTACAACTTTTTTTGGTTATATTTTCGTACTCATTTTCAGCCTTTTCCCATAGGCTATGATTATTTTTGTGATGGTTCTAAGTGCAAATTTGTTAATGTTAAAATTATTAACATTAGGGGGCGGACATTTAGCTCAGTTGGTAGAGCATCTGACCCATGTATGGAGGCTGTTAGTCCTCTGCAGCGGCAGCTGGTTCAACTCCCACCTGCAGCCCTTTGCTGTGTGTCATCCCCCCTCTCTCTGCCGTTTCCTGTCTACTCTCCAGCAGTCAAATAAAGGCAAAAATGCCC
>JAJHUR010099435.1:0-14936 GCA_027495735.1 Lutjanus campechanus | reverse complement strand
CCTCACTTTTAAACAGTGGCTTACTTTGGCAACTCTGATGAAAGAGTGATAAATGTGCTAATTTATGGCCTCTCCTCTCCTCTCTTTGGATATTATGAAGGAACACATTTTATGATGAAACCACTTTGAAACTGAAGTAATGTTCTACAGGAGCATTCACAATGAGAGTTTGTGAGAGAAAACAGCTGCCTCATCTGTTTTCACAAACTTTAGTTTAGATGTTCAGTACAGCATCTTCAATCAGAGGACAAGGTAACTTTCCAGAGATATGGATGGATTTATGGATGGAGGGATGGATGGATGGATACACAGAGAGATAAAGACAAGAGAGGGAGAGAGGGAGTGAAACTCGGCATCTGACCTCAACTGTGTGAAAGGAAATCCACCTTTTCAGGTTCAAAGAGCTAATGAATATAAATGAAAGGCATCGACAAAAATGAATCAGCCGTAGATTAAAGATCAGACCCATCTGTAATTGTGATTATGCATGCATTCGCCCCATCGAACAGATGAAAGATATCAATCGATGGCAGGCATCAGCACTTTTGCCTTTTAAAGGCCAATAACCTGTCCTCTCTTCCTCTCTCTCTCCTTGCAGGCTTAGGGGTTCTTCTTGTTGTGTATGAGTGTGCTTTTTTTTTTTTGTGTATAAAAGACAGTGAGGTGTGTAGAGGAGAGTGTATGAATGCGTGAACATACATAATATGACCACTAAAAGCTTTGTGTCTTGTCTGTCCTGTTTACTCTTTGTCTAGATTGCAGCCATGTTAATTGTGTGTATATGTGTGTGTGTGAGCATCTTTGTGGAATAATTCCAATACATTTATTGCAATAAGATCTTTTTTCAGTAAAATGGAAAATCTTATAGATCATATAACAGAACTTATAACAGAAAGCATACATAAATGATTTATTATATAGATCCTTTCTGGGCTGACATCATGATTATGTCACAGTGTTCCTGGAGGCTAAATGAAGGAAAAACTGGGGCCAAACACAGAGTAGTAGGCCACATAACCAAGCTAAAATGTCATGTTATTTTGTGCTGTGTGGTTGGTTCTAGAACCGAAGCTCTAAATGGCTCAGAATTTAAATTTCTTTCCAGCTACCACTGCCAGTCAATAAATACAAAACAACAAAAAAGACACCTATGCTTTAAAGCAATCAGACGAAAGCTTGGAGATGCAACAAAACAAACAAAAGGAATTCACAAAATGTCAAGAAATGAAAGATTCCCACGCCTGTTTTCCTTATTAAACAGAAAAATACCTTCTCAATTCAAGTTTCTTTCTTTTACTTAAATAAGACTAGCCTTATTTGCCTTGTTAAAGCTATAGTGCATAACTTCTGTCGCCCCCTAGCAGAATTATGCGTTATTACAACAATAAAGCCGGTACTTTCATATGACGTATGCCCAGGTGTCTGGCTGTTTTCCTCTCAGTTGTCCTTCCAGCTCAGAGCACCATCCTCTGGCCAATAGCAGCATCCTGAACCGGAGCAGCACCTGTTACTCTGAATATCATTAGAATAGTGAAGTAAAATGACAAAAATCACCTCCAAAAACAACCAGCAATGGAGTCAACCTTCGATATATTTGTCCAATAGCCCAGCCTGGCAAATACAGAAAGATGGTCCATCCATTGAGTGAGTGTGTATGGGTTGGGTAATGTGAGAGAGTGAGTCAGATTTTCTTCAGCTGTTTTAAAAAACAAGCCAACAAAGCTTGCTAACTAGTGTTAGCTAACATGTTAAGGGAATTTTTCTGCCTCCAGCTAAACTCCGCCCACAAAAAATCATGACGTTTACCAACAGAAAAGTCATCTATAGCATGACATATTTTGACTATTACAATCCCTCTGTTACATTTAAGAAGTCAAAAATTCACTCTTTGACATAGTTATGTTTTCAAATTGAATTAAGGAAATAAAATATTCCTCAAATACTTTATAATTATGGCTTTATTTATTTATTTATTTATTTTGGTGCAGCATTTTGCAGTATAATCAGTTGTTTTTATGTTGGAGTCATTATTGTAATAACCAATGCCTTAAAGGGACAGTTCACCCCAAAATAAAAAAAAAATAAAAAATTGTCATACCGTCAGTGTTACTTATCTAGTTTTGTTGTGAGTTTTGGAAATATTGGCTGTGAAGGATAGGAACTGATAAGTACACACACACACACACACACACACACACACACACACACACACACACTCATTGGTCCAATTCTTTATCAATTCCCTTATTGATTTCTGGGGCAGCAGTAGCCTGTCTGTCATCATCTAAAGTAGATAAAATGAGAGAACATTCATTTTCAGCTTGTTTTTTTTTCAAAGAAAAAATCTGGTAAGCCTTCCTGTGTCGTGCTAATGATATAATAACATAATAATAATGACATTTACACTGGGTAACAGATGTGGTGCATGGTTGGGGAGGAGTGCCCCTCATGTGTAGTGTCAAATATTTCTGGAATTTAATCCTTTGCGGTATAGAAAGATGTTTCAACATATTGTTACCATGCTTACTGGAAATGATTATTTTACAGGCATCACAACTGGCAGTGTTTTCATCTTTCTTTGTGAAATAAAGGCATGCTTTGGAGGATCTCTTCCCCTCTGCCATTACTCCTTCTTGTTGCAAGTTTACAGCAGCATGAGCAGCAGATGCATGAATTTGATGCCACTGTTTTGCACTGCATAACTTTCAGAAAACACTGGACAGTGTAGAACTGGTTCTCAACAGTTCCAGTTCTTGATGTCCATCCCTATTGGCTGTAGAAATGTCTGCCTGAGATGACAGATATTTTCTGAGTATAATGCATTATAAACAGATTGAAAAAGCTCAACAGAAATGTCTCTTTCCAGAAATCACGACTCCGTCACATAAAATAATCCACAGACCTCGGTATGAGCAGTTTCATACGGTAACTATTTCCTTTCTATACCTGTTAACTGTATCACCGTGCAGAAGGAAGTGGACATTTGCACGTCAGGAAAAAAGAAAAATGTTTTTCATTTTGGGATGAGCTGTCCATTTAAGATTGTTGTATAGCAAATTTTCAAAGAGCTAAATGTTCAATTTCCATGAATTTCTAGATGGTGAAACAAGTGAAAGACTGATTGAGGCAGATAGACACTTAAAAATTTATCCTGTTTAATAATGTAGGAGAAAGAACAGACAGAAAAAGTGCAAAGATATTGATTAAAGTATATCAAAGATATCAAAAATGATTTATCAAAGATGCATAAATCTCTTACTGAGCATGAGTCATGGCTGCTTGAGTTATACGTGTAAATTTGTGTGTGTGCCTGGGTGAACATCAGCCGCTGTCAGTCTCCCAGCAGGACTTTAGAAGGTGCTGATCAGCAGGACCAGTGATGGGTTAAATACCACACGTCTCGAAGCTTTGATCTAACTGCTGACAGAGTTAGAGATGGTTGGATGGGGTGGAGGATGACAACATGGGAGATGAAGGGAGAGAAGGGGAAAGGGGGAGGTAGATATGGAGGCTGATGAGAGGGAGAGCAGTGAGAGGAGACACAGGGCTTGAGGGAGGGAGAAAGTGTTGCAATGCAGATAAAGAGATGAGAGGGAGAGACTGAGTGATAGACACGTGGGAGAGACATGAACCCAGTAACGAACTATTGTAATGGCATCTTTAATCTGTTCAAGTTACACTAGGAAGGGTTTTCATGTAAGACAAGTGAAGCCATGCTCTCAGCTCTGCAAGGCTGTAACCCTCATTACACAACACACAACACAAGTGTTTGATGGATAAACACTAGACACAACGTCTTCTATTTTAAGATGCATACCACAAGTAAGGAAAAAAAGATAAATTTGGCCTGAGGGTGGCACCAGACAGAAGGCTATGCAGCTTAATCAAAAGAACTGTCAGGCTCAGCTTTAATTTGGCTCAACTTTCATCATTGTAATCTAAAATATTAGCATGTAAACACGGTAAAGCTTTAGCTTGCTGTGTAAGCATTAATATACAGCTCATGCTGACGGGAATTCACTTACTAGTTTTAAAGGGATACTTCAAATTGTTTGACATGACTTTGTATGAGCCCAGTTTACCCCCAGTTTAGAGAAGCTGACAGGAGTACCAGCACGGAGGCTAAGCAACTGTACAGCATTATTGATTTCCTTGTAAATGATTATTTCATCGTCATTTATAGTGCTTTGTATATTGTTTCATTTGTATGTTCATGAGCAGTGTTTAAGTGGAGTCATTGTATTCCTTTGGTTATGAGCTAATTGGTTCCTACCTGCCCTTGTTTAGTGGGGACAGGTATGAGTGATACACAGAGGAGTGCCTCGTGCTTAACAGAAAAAAAGAGAAGTTGCTGTACCCCTAAGTTGGTGTGTGTTTTGTGTCCATCTTGCCGTGTTGGTGAAATTAAACGGAGAGAAAAGAAGAAGTGTTGTAGCCTGCTTATTACCCACAGCCCGGAAGAACCGGGGAACACCAACAATAAAGAAAAGGGTTACACAACTACTGTTGTGGACAGGGTCAGTTGGAAAGTGCTGTTATATAAGCCAAAAATCTTTGTGTCTAAACCAACCAGACCCCAACCGAGAAACCAATATTTTTGCCTCACAGAAACATGGGAGTAGCTGATCAACTGCTGCCTCGATCTGTTAGTTTGTGTGTCTTATTGTGTGACTTTGGTGAATTTTAACTATGTTTTGAAAACACAAATACAAACAAATAAGCTGTCCAAAACTGTCCAAGCTAACTCGTAGACTAGCAACCCCTGTGTCCCGTCTGGTTGAGCGAGAGAAAGCAATGTTTGGCTTATAGAATGGCAGCTTCCTGTTGGAAAAGACTGTCTGACGGCATGGTGAAAATATTCCAAACATTGCGTATAGGTCTGAATGATGTAGCTGAAAAGTCTGTCATGATAGAGAAGTTTCACAGCAGTCGATATTGACAATTATCGGTCATGTAGCTTGTGACTGTGTGAATGTGTCCTTCAAAGGATGGAAGCGGATAAATGAAGTTTGTCGTGCTACCAGTCTTAGGCAGGAATGCTGCAATTTTCACTCAGTGTTCTGATAGTTGTGGCTCTGTCCATCCATGCATCCATCCATTTTCCTCTGCTTATCTGGGGTCAGGTCACAGTGACAGCAGGCCGAGCATGATGTCCCTCTCATCAGTCAAGCTTTCCAGCTGTTTCACCTCAGCTGGCTTCCTTTCTATGTGGAGTGGTTCTACTCTGTGCTCCCTCCTGATGTCCATGCTTCTCACCTCTGGTAATTGTCCAACTTAAAAAAAAACAACAACAAAAACTGCTATTCAGGTGAGCTGGCTTGTCCTTTCTGCTGACCCTGTCCATAGCAGTACATTGCTTAGCTTCCATCCTGGTACTCCTGTCAGTTTCTCCAAACTGGGGGCGTACTGACCAGCATCTACTGTTGGTGATACAATAACTATCGTTAAATACCTCATACAACCCTACCTCAAATAATCTGTGCTTTCCCTTTAAAGGTATCCTCTAATGAACTGAAAAATTCAGGGGATCACCGGCGTCTGCCATCCATTCAGCACCAACATTATTGCTATTTCTAGAGCCAAGCCACTGGCATACACGTCTTATCAGCTTAAATCATAAGGTGGAGCAGCAGCAGAGAAGAGTGTCCCCCCACCTGTGACTGAGAAGCTATATTAAATGTATTTTTCCCAAATTAAATTCTGTCGGCAGGTTCGGTCACTGACAGGAAATCATCTCTGTTCAGAGGAAGTGATCAGTCAAAACCTGACACTGAAATAAAAACTGTGTCCTATAAATGGTAACGCATGAGAGCACTCTGCCTGGAGAAAGCTGCCTTCGTCAACGTTAGGTACTTGACCTCCGTGACATCCTTTGGTAAACATGAGTGTGATGTGCATAATATATAATCTCTGGAAACAGACTAAACAATTACCTCTAGCAACCGTTTTTTAACCAAAGCTGCATGTGCTGTCATGTGAATTTCAGCTTTGGTCATTTTCATTTTAGCTGAAGATTAGGGCTGTGACAGTATGGATTTTTGTAAATGTACAGTACAGGTTACACGTGTGATTGTATCAAGTCTTTTTTTGGAGATGTGGTAAAAAAAAAAAAAAAATTCATAATGATTAACACCCAGTGTCTTCCGTAGCTATTTATCCATTTTTCCATCTTGAAAACAGTTGTTGCTGTTAGCATGTTGTTAGCCACCCACTGGCAATCCCAAGATGCCTTGGGTTGAGTCTGTCAACCAATCAGAGACTGTGCTCCTGACTTGTGTGTGATAGCGCTGATCCATAGATGACGGTAATGAGCTCAAACCTGCAGTAAGCATCATGTTGCCATGGTACTGAGCTAATGCTTTGATCATCACAGCCCTTCGAAAGCTTGTTATTTCATTAAACAAACCTCTCCAGCATCTTGTGCATACAGTATTTACCCATTTCAAGTTTCCACAGCATGTAATCTTAAATGAATGGTTGTCTTAGTTCCCAACAAGTTTTAGAAAAAGATTTTTGATTTACGAGGTTTTCATTTGACAGCTCAAAAAAAAGTTTATATAATCCCAATGCCTTATACTGTGTTTTCATGTTTATATTTCCCTCTGCTTTATTCTATGACTTTTGCTTCTGGAAAAGTTTCCACAGAGGATCATTAAAGATTCATCTCATCTTCATAGAGAAAAAGTCAGTCAGAGACAGAGAACAATGCAGACAAAGACACAGAGGAAAATAGGACAAGACAGAAAGGGGAAAGAAATGTACAGACTGAGAAGAAGGCAGGCAGACAGATGGATGAAACGGCCCGGCCGACCAAGCCAAAAAACAGATGCTTGCTCCCTGTTCTCCCCGTCCTATCTGGCTCTGTGCTCTCCAACCCCCAGTCTTCAAAGCCACAGCAGGAGGTGACACTCACAGCCCTGCTCCCTGGCTTCTATATAAAACCTCCCCAGTCTATTTACCTTCTACAGGGATTACACTCAACACTCATCTTTCACATGGAGCTCGTTTGGGCAAATCCCTCCTGTGTCTCTTTGGCTCAATCACGTTTGTGTGTGTGTGTATGGATGGGACTGAGGGAGAGTGTGTCATCAAGAGAACAATTGTGTTTGTCTGTCTGTGTGTATCTGTCACGGGGGTTTCATTTCTACCTGTGAGGCTACTTTCATCCGCGAGACTGTCTTATTTGGCATTTTATTCCTCTTAGTGACTGCATGCTCTGTGATTGTCTTGGCAGCCACATCAAAAAGAACGGGCTAGGTAGACAGTGTTTGTTGTGGAGATGGGGGGTCCAGGGTGCATCACAGGAAGACATCTGAATGCGATTATTTTTCTTTTAGAAATCACTTGATTTCCTACTCAAGTCAGTCGGAGTGTAATTTGACAAAACATTTTGATTTGTCTGTATAGTTGGTCTGCATTTCAGGTCAGAGAGGCAGATCAGATTCCTTTTTGGTAGAAATACTGATTGAGCAGAAATGGTGAATACATTAAGTGAACAACAATATACTCATCACTAAAATCTGACTAACAGTGCATGCTTTCAGCAGAGCAGCATGGCAGGATTTTTGCAATGTTTACACTCTTGTGTAATGCACATTGTTACTTAACATCTCTTAGACTCCCTTATCTACTTTACATGAGAGATATATCAACCTATGTGTAATTTTCCCATATTAAGCAGTGTTTCTGTTGAGTAAACAGGTCTGCCTGGCTGAGAAGTGAACCCTTTTGTTGAAGCCAAAATGCTTGGCTTTGGAATACTGCTGTAAAAGCGTCTTTGCCTCAGGCAATTTACAACCTTCGCATCAAGCAGTTTGATTGAAAATGCTTGATGCACCTCATTTATATCACGCTTGCTGTGGTGAGGAAAGTTTTGCAAAAGCAACCTGTGTTTATGCTTAAAAAGTCACCCTTGCTATCTGACTTTTTGCGCCAGCACAGGAACCACTGGGATTGAAGACCAGCTGTTCGCTGAATGCCAGGCTTTGTTGTTGGCAAATGGCAGCATTGTTTGGAGTGGAGTTACACTGTTTTCACAGTGAGGTGGAGTGTGGTGATGCCAGCTCCCCTGCCACCGCTGCTACTTGCTTCTCTAGAGGAAGAAGATGATGGTTAACTCTCCATGGCAACGGTGGCACATGCACATTCTGTGCCTGTAGCTCCTTCAAAGTTTGCTATAGTTTTGTTGTAATCCATTATTTTTCAGCTTTATTGCTGAAATATGTATTACCTATGACAGAAATAGGGTTTGGAATAAAGTGCAGTTGAAGTTGTGATGATCAACAGTCAGCCAGATCAGCCGGACTGAGCACTACTGCGAATTGTGTGATCACCCCAGGAAGAGAGGAAGAGAGCTAGGATAAGATGCATGCTAACCCAGCTAGCACTGCTCCTGTCTGATGTCCGATCAAGAAAATGAAGCAGACAAAATGGTACTAAGGTTAGCCAAGCAAAGGGAAATGACAGACTGTTGTGCCCGCATTTTACAGAGACCTGCTCCATCACAACATCCCTGATCAAGCCATTGCACTTGGTGGGTGCAACATGCAAGACCCCAGCAGGACAAGATTACTTCAGTGATGCTTCACGCACAAATGCTTGATGAACAATGTTTCCCAGATTTCAAACTTTTAATGAATGTGATGTAGACCATATTATCATCACACGCTGTTTACATCCCCCCAACTCAGAAAAAGAACTACAGAATTGTATTTCCTGGGTGTATACAGTATGTCTATAAGTGTGTGTAGCATGAAGGTTCTACAGCTTTGATTTCGTTGTGCAACCCTGTGTTGTATAAGGATAAATAAATTACCTGGATACCTTGATTTTAATGCTGCTTGGTGTGAAACTGTAGACAACACCTGTCTGTGGCAAAGCAGAATTGTGTGCTTATTAAATGTTGGTCCCTGCTTCTGTTAATAAGACAGGAATTCTTTAATATGATGAAAATCCAGTGTTGAGGCTATCAGTATTCAGCTATGTTCTCCTGGCCCTCCTTGTTGTACTAACCATCTGCCGGAGGGTGCCGAAAGTGTGGTAATGGCAGTAAAGCCAGTTTTCATCGCTCCATAGGTTGACAAAATCTGGGGCTTTTTGGCGGTGTCATGGTTGAGGCTTTTTAAAGCTTGATTACCTTTTGGTTGAAGGGTAGAGGATCTCCTGGCTGCTCCACAGTTGCCAACAGGGTTATTTTTAAGCATTAGTATCCCTGTAGTGAACAGCTCAAGCATTAACTTCTTCTGGTGTTTCTATTTTCTTCCTATCCTCAAGGTATTTAAAGAGAATTTCTGAATAGTCTCTGTGTGCAAGGAAGCATTCTTGACGGTTGTACATTTAACTGTGCAACAGGGCAGCCTGGTGTTGCCTTTCAATACTTGAATCCTGAGAGGAACACACTTGTGCATTAGGGATTGTCTGGAGGAGCACTGCAGATGACTCAGAATGTGTACGTTCAATCCACCATTTTGAGATACAAAGCCAAAGAATTGGGTTTTCAGAGGAGGTGTTAAGAGAAAAGGCATTGATTCGTTGAGTTGATCCATTATTGCTGTGCTCCAGCGTCCCTTGGAGGATTGGCAGTTGCATTCCACTATTAGTGTGTGTGTGTGTGTGTGTGTGTGTGTGTGTGTGTCAGCCATCACCCCATTGCATCAAGGGTCTGGAGTGAGATTGCTTTTTGGTCACTGTTCAGCCTGAAGGGTTCCCTGCACGGTATACGCAAGAGACATAAAGAAACACGACTTATAGTAAGTCCAGTGGTCCTTCAGGTGCAATCATGTTGGGTTCTGGAGGATCTTTTTCAAAGAGCCTTTCAACCTCCACTGGCAGTTCTCAGTTACATCATTTTTAACACAGGGTTGCTGCTTGCTTTGACTTTGACTATAACAATGAGTGATCTGCATCCCCTGCCAGTTCATCCCAGCTGTATAATGATAAGAGGGTATCTTGACAAGCGCCACGTTTAAAATCCCTCCTTCATGCCCGATAACATTAGAAGGTCATGGTCTTGGGTGATTAAGGCTGAAGTATTATACCCTCATCCCCAGTGGGGAGGTTGCATTGTTTTTGCCCCATGTGTGGGTTGGCGTCTGATATCGAAAGATGAGGCACACAAAGCAGCTCTTTGCTGTGGGGACAGTGTTGTTGGTTAACCCCCACTTAAGCTGGGACTTGCCCATTGGCTTTGTGAAGGCATATTGCTTTGTCAACCACGGCCCTACCACTTATCACATGTACTTGACAAAAATAAGCTTTTATCATTGCAACATATGCTGATTGTCACTTTTTCTGTTAATTGTGGTGTACAGGCTCAGTAAATCAAGGTTCGATGTTTTAAGAGTAAGGTTAAGGGTCTAGGGCAAATTCTATATACTTGTCCACTGGTTGCTGAAAACTTTGTTGATGAGCACCCATTATTTTCAGTGGATCTGACAATGTTGATGGGGTGACATAACTTAAAGGTACAGTATGAAACATTCACTGCCACCAGAGGTCACACCAGCAGCTCATACCAAAACAAAGTGCACTTTGAATACTGTTTACTCAATAAAGTTGCAAAAAAAAAAAGAAGTGACTCTCCTCAGACTGTTAACAAGACAGTGCTAATCAATATTATGTTCCTACATTGCCTATTTCTCACTTTAATTTTTTCAGAAACATATTTAAGTGTACTATTGTGAGCAGGTGACTGTTATTTTGTGTCCAGTTTCCAAGCGATACTCCTCAAACTCAGATCAAACTGTAAATTGTGCAGTGTTATTTGAATATGGATCAAAATTCTGTCACTGCATCACCTATTTCTCACCCCAAACCTTTGGAGAAACATAATTGAGTGTAATGTTTAGCTGTAATATGAGAAAATTACCTTCCATGCTGCCATGTTGCAAACGGACACGAGAAGGAGAGAGAGAAAGTCACATGCAGTAACACATGCACAACATGCAATGAATTATGGCCAAAAACGTGTTATGTAAGGTCAAGTTGACCAGTGACGTTTGACCAGCAAAATACACTCAGTTCATCTTGGGGTTCAAGCGGCCATTTGGACCATATTTGAAGAAATTCCCCCCAAGCTTGAGGTCACAATGACCTTTGACCACCAAAATCTAATCAGCTCATTCTTGTGTCCGAGTGGACATTTGTGTCAAGTTTGAAGAATATCCCTCAAGGCGCTCTTAAAATATTGAGTCCAGAAACATGGGATGGACATAAGGTCACAGTAACCTTGACCATTCACCACCAAAATCTAAACATTTAATTCTTTAAGTCCAAGTGGCCATTAATGTTTGAAGAAATTATTTCAAGGTGTTTGTTGACAAGAATGGGATGACCCAAACACATAATACTTCTTGTGCACAAAAACTGGGCTGATGTGTCTAGTAGTATGTGAGATAAGCTGGAGACGAGCTCTAAGGCTGTTAATAATGCAGACACGCGCACATGCCTGGCAGGTATAATTTAAAAAATACGTTTGAAATCCATAATCATTTCTATGCAATGCCATGCTTCTGTAATGCTCTTGAAAATATAATATGAAATAATGCTATACTCAATTTCACAGTTAATTGCTGCAATCAGGAGAATTATGGGTATTAAAACTGAGGTCATGATCTAGAAAAGGTTGTTAAACCCTGCTATGGAGCCTTGTCAGAAGAGCTCCTTCTGAGATTACAGATGCCTAGCTATAGACCTTAGCTTTGCTCTGTTCAGCCCGATTGATTTTACTATTCCACATATTTCTCTGTTTTCACTGCAGCCCACATCTCTTTTCACCCCGTCTCACTCTGGTGGCCACTAACATTTGAGAAGTTTTGTTTGACGCATTATGTGTGTGACTGCTTTGGGGCAGTTTTTGTTCAGTAAAGTCTCAGCAAGTTGATTCACATCTGACAGGGAGGCTGCTAGTTTTGCACAAATGTTTTTACTTTGCACTCAGTGAGGAGATCCTGTTGTGTGCTCAGATCTGCTTATGAAACCTACAACCCACTGCTGAACCCTGCTTCTGTGAACAGCAGCAGCAATCCAGTCCGACAAAAGAGCATGAATGACAGCAACAAAAAAGGCTGTTATGTTGTTTGTTGTTAGAGCAGTTGTAGTTTTCTTCAATGAAGCCCCATACTTACCACCCACTCCCTCCACTGAAGTTTTTGCCGCATAAGCCTTGCAACCAGAAATGTCTAAAAGATGTTTTAATTATTTCTTTTCATATATTTCCAAGTGGCAATATATCTTTTCTGTGTTCTTTTGATGGGGTGGGCACAGTGCAACCTTGTACACCGTGTACTACAGAAAAGTAAAGTAAAGGATAACAGAATGGTGGTAAGAGATGACGTTGCAAGTCAATCTCTTGTCCTCTTTCCTGAGTGAAGCTGACACATTGCCAGCAGTGTGGATGCGTCTTCGTGTGCGTGTGGTTGTGTATTTCTTTGTGTATGTGTCTGCTTGTGTGCAACGTGCAAGTTGGCCAAGGATAAAGAGCTTCGCTGTGGCCAAATGCGCACTATCCTCTCACATTATTGTGTCTTACTCAGGTGTGACAGGGGCAGAAACAGATAGAGAACGAGACAAAGTGAGAAGGCCTGAGTGCACAAAAAGACATGTCCAAGCTCATAATCTAATTTGATATCCAATTTGTTGAGTTACCCACACCCCACTTCTCCCCCTTCTTTCTCCTTCGCCCTCCTTGATCCTTTCATCCATGCATCTCCCTCTCTCTGGTCTCTGCTTTCCCTGTCTTAAACACCATGCTCTTGCCAACTTTTTGCAAGTGTATAGCGGAGGCAATTTTAGCTTAAAGTACACTGCTTACCTTGCAGCTTGCATAAGCAGCTGTGTGTGTGTATGTGTGCAACTCTGGTGTGCTGTCTTCTTAGCCGTGCCTGGCAGTGACAGTGTATGTGTTGCAAACAGGATTACAAACACACTGTTGACTGTGAGAGGGAGAGAACTCGATTCATGGCTTCAGGATAATGTCTGCTACACTCTTTAAAAGGGTGCATCACTAATTAAAATAAATGTTGTGTCAATAGGTGTTGCTATTTAAATATATGAAATGTGTCTTGCGTGCCATCCAAAACTTTGTGGGTGTTTTGAAAATGACATTCCAGTGACTTTATGAGGTTTCTGCATACTGTATAACCCCACAGAGTACAGTATGAAGAATTTTTCTCCTCCTGCGCTAATACATATAAAACTTGACTTGCTACAATTGTATACAATTATAGTTTGCAATGGCGAATATAATTTAGCAAATTACGGCATTTATAATACATAATAATTTGGAGCAGTAATGTTAAGTGTAACGTTATCTGTGGATCTCACCTTATTCCCAAGCAGGCCTGAGCAAGCTAGCTGCTAGGTGCTAGTGACATTTAAACAATATTGTAAATGAATTCCCACAGTTTGAAGATTCCTTTTTCACACGTAGCTATATTGTTACCTTTTAGGGCATGTCTATCAAACAAATTTACATACAGCAGCAACACCGGTGATAAGGATCACAGCAGAGCCGGTCGCCTTCCATTCAAGAACAAAGCTAGTGTCGCTTGCAGTACAAACTTAAAAAAAAAAAACAGTTACCAGCAACAAACTGCTATTCTTTCACACAGTTTCTCTTGAATGTCCCTCAATATTACAACATTAGTCCAATATCAGCCCAACCTGTGATAGTAGCCACAATAGCCGTACAGCATGCTAAAGGTTTTCGAAGTAAACCATAAAACATGCTAACCTGTTGTGAACAGCACTACTCAGTCAAAATAGCTCTCCAATCTTCTTTCTGTTGTATTTGGTACATTTAGTATTGTAATTTTCTTTCAGGACCGTACATCACCTGATTCAGTATACATATTTGTAACATCACTGTGTCATAACTTTCTGCAAACCATGCCAGAGATCAACAGATCATTGGTTTTATGGCTGGTAAGCTATGCTCTGTTGTCTCTGAAGTGTTGTTTTTTCTTCAGACATCAGATGGCACAATTTGGCGAGGGTGGAGAGAAAAAACAAATACTGGGAGATTCGCAGATTCTGCCTTTCAAGTCAGCTATTGAAAATGGAATCTCATTTTGATCGTTTTTAGATTTAATATTGAAATTGTGGCACCCCTACTACATTTTGGACACTGAGGGTCTCTGACTTTTTAAAGATCAGTATACTGAGAAGATGGGTTGCTGAACTTGATGTGAAAGATTTTGCTCCCATGGGCGGACCCGCTGATTATGGCGATTCTACTGGAGTAAATTGCTTCAGCTGAAAAAAAAATCACTGTGAGAATATAGGCAGCTCAATTTGGTGTGAATTATTTATTTCCTTAAACCAATTAAGCATCACATTAAAGATACTCCAAGGTTGCATAATCTTTATTCAGTCAGTAACAGTAACAGGGCTCTGTTTTATTTAGTGAAATGAACTGGGATATGTCTGTATGGAATGGGAGGGTCACATACACAAATGTTGCATATTAATTTAACGCAGGCCTTCACTAGTGGTCACAGCCACTGCAGTATATCAGCCGAGGGTGACGGTGGCTGCTGAAGGGCACCTTGGGGATGGGTCTTGACATTCAAAGTCTCCTCACCAGCTGCCTTATTTCATTTTGGTGAAATCATACTCTTTTCAAGATTCCCATGCTCTCTGCTCTCAGAAGGATATGAGCTTTTCTCACCAGATTTAGCCTTAGTTCCTCTTCCCGTCAGAGTTTTACAAGGGTAGAGTGAAAATCCTGCATCAAAGTGTTTCTCAGCAGCTTTGTTGGCAAACCCTGAGTTTTGAAATTTGGCTGATTCAGCAATGCTCAATACTTAATTTGTTTAAGAGAGTTGTACTTGTGCTTCCGGCTTAGGCTCAGCTCCCTTCAGTTTGGTTTGGCTGTATAATGCCCAGATTTCTTCCTTCTTGCCCTGCCTGACTGCCTGGACAGCTCAGGAGTTAGA
>JAJHUR010099434.1:856-12699 GCA_027495735.1 Lutjanus campechanus | reverse complement strand
TGAACTTGGCTAGCGCTAAAGCTAGCTTGTTAGCGTTGCTTGTCTGGGAATACAGCTGCTAAGTAAGCACTGAAATGAGCTAGATAAGTTGAGCTCGCTGTCAGAATGACGGCGCGCACTGATACGAACTGAGAGAAAATAGGGCCAAGTGATAACGACGTGTGACTTTTTCCACTACAATGTTTTTGGGATGCAAATATATCACTCTTTTGAACACATAATGTTTTGGGAAGAGAAACGTTTTATTTTACTGGGTCTAGCAAACCTGCCGGACTACTCGGCTTGACTGAAGCTGGACGAGAACTCTGCTCACAGGACGCTGCCAGGGGTAAGTCAGTGTGATTGCATGACACTGGTGATGAGGATGCCATACAGATTCATGTCAAAAATCCCGAACTATCCCTTTAACTTCAGCTCTTCAACCAAACAGTATTACTCACCCTTCTCCATACACGTGTCTCGGCTTGCCTCGGCAAGTCGGCCCAGCACAGCAGGGTTTTAAAATATCTATTACAGAAAAAGGTGCGTCTTCTAACAGAAAATGAGAACTTAGCTTGAGTCGAGCGGTTGTGGAGCGTTGGATAAATCAGCTTATATCAGCTAAATATGACAATTTCAGTTAAGAGCAGTGGTTAGTAAATGTGTCATTTTAGACTTATTACACATTTAGTCAGTGCGCTATTGCCTGCCACACTTTTTCTTGCTGTGAGTGAGTGAAGTGGTGTAAAGAAGAATCAGAAATGGGAACCAGGTGTTATGGAAAGGGGTCACATTGTCCTTTATGGTTGCTGTGAGCTTTTCTAAGTTTGCATGGTCTGGTAACAGACTGAGGCAGTGGTTTATTGATGTTTTTATTTTGTCTTTCCAGTTGAGTAATATATATTTTTCTTTTCTTTTTTTGATGGTGAAGATTTAGAGATGCTGCGGGCTGCTGTGTGAGATCACAGCCTGGAGGGGGAGAAAGGGATGCTGAGGTTGAGGATCTCTGACAGTTCTGCCATGACCTCTGACCAAAACCGTCCAACTGGGGTGCAGTGCCAGAATCCATGAAAGTGGTTGTCTGTTGCAGAGGGGCAGCGTGTGCAGGTGTTCTTCCTGTGAAGCCGATGAGGTACATTTTGTGGGTGGTGTTGTGTACTCTGTGCAGGACCTTGTATTGAATTTGTTAAATTTTTGAGTTGTAGAATGTATAGTTACAAATAGTTTGCCAGTTGATGTTTGGTTGACATTTGTCCATTTGAATTGAAGCAGTGTTGTCATGAGTAAAAGAGAGTTTGTATGTCTGTGATAGTATTTCTTTAGGTGTTATTTATATTTATATATACATAGAGAAGAACTGCCTGTGCAAACAACGCTCAGTTGTGTGGTGCATGTGGAGCTATTTCATAGCTGTGAAAGAAAACGTGTGGAGTAGGAAGGCTTTTCACTACAAATTTGCTCAAACACTAAACAAAACAGAAAGAGAAAGAAAAAACTTGGAGCTGCAACAGAAAAGAAGGGAGGAGGAGGAGGAGGAGGAGGAGGGAATGCCACAGCATCCAGATCTGCGACACAGAGACAGTTTACTGACTTTTCCAGAGAGACATTAAAGCATAAAGTATCCTGAAATTAATATTTTAGTCAAACCCACTCTTCAGTATTATTAAATGTTACATTTTCAAACCGTAACCGCTCATCAATAGCTGTGACTTTTTCAGACCAGTCAAGCATACACACCTGCTCAACTGCAATATCTAATCAGCCAATCACATGGCAGCAACTCAGTGCATTTAGGCATGTAGACATGGTCAAGACGACCTGCTGAAGTTCAAACTGAACATCAGACTGGGGAAGAAAGGTGATTTAAGTGACTTTGAACGTGGCATGGTTGTTGGTGTCAGACGGGCTGGCCTGATTATTTCAGAAACTGCTGATCTACTGCGGATTTTCACGCACAACCATCTCTGGGGTTTACAGAGAATGGTCCAAAAAAGAGAAAATAGTGAGCGGCAGTTGTCTGGGCGAATATGTCATTACAACCGAGGTTTGCAGAAGACCATCTCTGATCGCACAACACGTTGAACCTTGATGCAGATGGGCTACAGCAGCAGAAGACCACACCGGGTGCCACTACTGTCGGCTAAGAACGTGAACCTGAAGCTACAATTTGCACAGGCTCATGAAAATTGGACAATAAAAGATTGGACCTGGTCTGATGAGTCTTGATTTCTGCTGCGACATTCAGATGGTCGGGTCAGAATTTGACGTAAACAACATGAAAACATGGATCCATCCTGCCTTGTATCAATGGTTCAGGCTGGTGGTGGAGTAGGTGTAATGGTGTGGGGGATATTTTCTTGGCACACTTTGGGCCCCTTGGTACCAATTGAGCATCGTGTAAACACCACAGCCTGCCTGAGTATTGTTGCTGACCATGTCCATGTCCATCCCACAGTGTACCCATCTTCTGACGGCTACGTCCAGCAGGATAACGCGCCATGTCACAAAGCTCAAACTGGTTTCTTGAACATGACAATGAGTTCACTGTAGTCCAATGGCCTCCACAGTCACCAGATCTCAATCTAATAGAACACCTTTGGCATGTGGTGCAACAGGAGATTCTTATCATGGATGTGCAGGCGACAAAGCTGCAGCAACTGCGTGATGCTATCATGTCAATATGGACCAAAATCTCTGAAGAAAGCCTCCAACACCTTGGTGAAACAACAAAGAATTGAGGCAGTTCTGGACGCAAAAGGGGGTCCAACCCGGTACTAGCAATGTGCACCTATAATAAAATGGCTGGTGAGTGTATATTCAAAAATTAAAATAATATTTTAAGCCCATTGACACTCGGAAAATGGAAAATGGTTGAATGCAGTAACCTTTAGTGTAACGATGAAAGGATTCCTATATTTAGGCCAATTTAGCCCGTTGATGATGCATTCACCTCATATATAATGACACACTGCTCTCCAGTACGTGAATACTGAGTACATAAGCAGCTCTTAATAATAAAAAAAAAGTATCGGTATCTATTTAGGTGAAAGAGCTGCCACTAAAAGGGGACCCTAGGCTGGTTGCTACTTGTTTTCACCACATGCATCATCTCCATTTCAGCATCAGGAAATCTGTGATTGACCTCATGGTCTGTTGAAGACAGCTGTGAACGTGCGTTCACCTGGCTTCAAGTAGCTGCACCTCCTTTCTTATGTTGTTATCCTGGATTTCTGAATTCTGCTGTTGTGAACCAGCCCCCCTGGTCAGTGATGGGATGTAAACACAGGTCCCCTATATAAAACTCTGGTGTGCTTCACAAACTTCAAAGCCTTACTTTTCACCTTCTTTCTTTGAACAAAGGAGACACTTCCAGCATTTGCACAGAATGTTGTCAGTACACTGGACATGAGGACTTTGTGTAACCTACCAATGTGGATGCAACTCCAAGAGATACAGTACTGGGCTGCATTGGGAGCTCAAAGACAGCTAATGAATAGTACTTGGTGAGTCTGTTGTGCCTGCATTGTGCAATTGTATCTATTGTTATGAACTTACATCCAGTATTATAATTGCTTCACACCCATCGGATATTTTCATCTACCACAATTTACTATCTAGTGGAGCAGAAGCTCTAATGGATGTTTAAATCACATGCCTCATATACGTCATGATTAATTTGATAAGTCTGTTTCCATTACACTTTATTATCATGTAATTGCTTCTGTGCGTGCGTGAATGAGTGAGTGGGTGAGTGTGCGCATGCATGATCACTGGACCGATTTTATTTTGTTTATTTATTTATTTATTTTTTGTGCATATTCATGACTGTATGCTGAAGGTCGTCTGTGATTCAGAATTCTTGAAAACCCTTTGTTTTTTTTGTTTTTTAATGACTTGTATGTCATTATATTTTTAGGGCCGGACACATTATGTTTTCAGGTCATCCCATAACTTGTTAAAGGGGTAGTTCACCCAAAAAAGAAAATCTTGTCATTATCTGCTCACCTTCAGGCCTATTAGGGTCTGCTTTATTTTGTTAGTCAGCAAAACACTGCTGGAGTTTCACAGGAAAACAGCGTTGGAGAATCTCCCAAATAATGGAAGTGACCGTTTTTACAGTTTTCAAATGTAAAAAAAAAACAGAATAAAAGCATAAAATGCCTCCATACTGCTTGTCTGCTGTAATCCAAGTCTTCTGAAGCCCTGACATGCTAAGTTGACTAAAAAAATGTTATTTACACCATATTTTTAGTCTGAATCCTCACCTTAGATCCTTAGCTTGGAGCCAGGTTCACTTGCTCACGCACACTGAACTTGGTATGTGTGGTGTGACGGTGTGTAAATGACATGTCAGGACTGAACGCTGTTTTCTTGTGAAACTCCATGACGGTGAATAGATAAGGACTCAATTTTCATTTTTGGGTGAACTATCCCTTTAAAGCAGCATCAGGGAATTTCTTTGCAAAAATGTTCACTTGGACTCAAAGTTGGACTGATTAGATTTTGAAGGTCAAAGGTCAAGGTCACAGTGACCATATGCATACCCAATTGTTGTGAACATGATATCTTAAGAACACCTTGAGGGAAATTCTTCAAATTTGGTACAAACGTCTACTTGGACTCGGATGAACGGATGAGATTTTGGTGGACAAAGGTCAAGGTCACTGTGACTCACGTCCATCCCATTCTCGTGAAAATATCTCAGCAATGCCTTGCTGGAAATGTGAAGTGAAGTTGAGTCCTGAGTCCTAGAATTTAAAGGGGAACAAATTTTGGGGTTAATCACAGCGATATTTTAAGATAGACTACATTAAAGAAAAGACATAGAGGAGCAATATGTACCAATTGCATGTCCGGAAATAAGTACAGCAGTCCAGATAGCGATTTGGAGCCATAGACAGATTTTAAATCATGATACACAATCTGTGGTTGAAGCAAGTTGTTCCTCCTGCCTCCTCCTCCTTCGACTCACACAGGCAGGCCGCAGGAACACTGCAGACGCACAAGACGAGCGCAACATTGTAATTTGCCAATAATGAGCAAGGAGTCCTCCACTGTAAGCTGATAAGTTGTTTATAACTGTCAGTTGACTGTCAATGTAAAGCTACACCCTTTATCCTGAAAACAAAGGCCCATTGTTCCAAAAATACAGACCGTTCAGAGTTCAGAGACTTCCTGCCTTCTGTCTGCCAGACTCCATTAACATTTTGCTCAATTTAACTGTTATAAACATCTACTCCTTCTAAAAGATTATTCATTTGTTGTTACAACTCATAAACAGGTACTAACTCATTCAACAAACATCCGTCATTAATTTGAACTCTAATTAAGGTGAAATGAGCAAACAAAGGGTCATTTCAGTCTGGAATGGAAATTTCAAAGGAGGACACCGCAGCTGTAGGGTTGGCCTCAGAGAGTATTTCAACTTATCATGTTTCCTTAATGTGCGATGACATATCATGGTCATGGTCATGATTTATAACAGTAAATACATTACAGATTTCTCCTTTAAACATAATTTAATAACCTGCGTCGCAGTGAAAAATGGTTGCACTGAAACGAATGGAATGACAACTAACCGGAGGTGCTCAGACGTGGGGTTGCATTAACGCGGCACAGGGGTCTGTTTGCAGGCCAGTGCAGCTCAGAGCTCGTTTGTTTTATGTAATGATTAATAGTATCACAGACGCTCTATCAGAAATGTTTGTCACATTTTCAGGATTCTCAGGTAGCCCGACCGCTGTTATCAATCACGGACGACGTTTACTGTTGCATATTAATGCGCTGAAGTTTCATCACTGGGTTCCCCACGGTGATTGATGCAGCAGATTGTCCTCGTATCTCCCTCGCCACAGCCCAGCAGAATGCGAGATGAATAGAAGATCTTCTCGCAGACTCGCTGTGACGCACAGTTGTATCAATGGACACTTTCCTCACTGTGCCTTAATGACAGCCAGTGATAAGTCTGTTTACACATCTACAGTAAATGCACTTTTTCTCCTCCAATCCTCTCCAGCCCTATAGCTGCAGAAACAGTTTTTGTGCCTTTTGTGTTGCCCTGCTGCTGAGTCATTACATAGTTTATACTTCTTGAGAGAAAACATTTTTTTTCCTATATCCGTTTTCACAGACTGCCTAATCTGGTGAAACTGTCTGCAGCAAATGTTAACATAATCCCACAATTATTCAGTATATTGGTCTGATTATTTTCATATTTTAGTAGTGTATTTACATTACTGGTCATTTCCCCAGCTCATAATGAGCTCATATTATCTTTTGCAATGGAAAGAGCACATTTAACTCATCATTATTTTCATTCTTGGTTGGTTTTTGCTACATTGATTAATCATTTTTTGTAAGTATCCAGACTGCCCCTGAATAAAGGTTTCCTTGTCGACTAGCTCATTCATGATAAAACAAACAAGTATCACTGTTGAAAACATGCAAATAAATAACCTCCATGATGTATACTCAACTGCTTGTTCCTGAACCTGCCATGCCTTTATCATCCCCGGAATCAGAGTCCTGGTCAGAGCCGCTGTAAATCACTCAGGACTGTATTCCCTGTCGTCAAACTGGCCTCTGTTGGTCTCAGAGGTTGCTGAGGCTTCTGACATTAGTTAATTTTCTCACTTGCCTGGCTCTTAGTTCTACAACTCATTCTGGCAACACTCCCCACCAGCAATCCCGGGTGGGGCCCCATACTGGCCCTGAGCCGGAAAACTTCCACCTCCTGGCAGTTCAATGCCCCAGTGCCACCCTTACACCAAGTTTGAGTTTTATCTGTAGATTGTACGATGATCACACCAGCTGAATCATAGGCTATGACACAAGTCAGTATACAGGAAAACATCATCAGTGTGTGACATCATCCCGCATTATCCATCTGTGCCGCAGTAGGCTATAGGCTACATTGGTGCAGTGGTTAGCACTCAGTTCCAGCACTGGATCAGACATGACCTGTCTCCCAACCAAGTCGCTGGCTTAGAACTGGAGTTGGTCCTTGGGTTCTGCACAGTGGCTGTCCACTGCTCTTAAGATGGGTGAAGTGCAGAGACTGAATCTGACTGTATAATTTGAACTTTGTATGGTTGAATGTCACAATAAAGTTAGCCTTTATAGATATAAACAAAGAATCTAAGCAATAATGAAGCCCTTGCACTAGTGGTATTTCTGTGTATGGAAATAAAATCCAAAGAAGAGGAGGTGGAGAATGTTGGCCTGGTTGTGGTGAGGGAAAAGAGGTCAACTTGGGACAGCAATTTTGCAAAGAGAGCTTTAGGTTAGTGTTTGTAGTATGCCAAGTATGCTAAAATGGCATACATTAATGTATGTTTCCTGTTGTCGTTGAATTCCTGTTGGTTTGTTAGATGTAGGTTAAGCAGCAGTCACACTGTGAGATGGTTGCCCCAAATTTCTGACATGGTCAGCATTTTGTTCCGGCCTATCTCGGAGAGAAGAGCCTGAGAACGGCCGTCTTTGAACCTCTCTCACGGTGTGACATAGTGCCACCGTTTTGGAGCTACAATCAAAGATATCACCATGTTTCTTGGTCGTCTTTGGTTTTGGTCGACTATTTAGGAGTGCCTCTACTAAGTATCAAACAAAAGTCAAGTATGGCCATCCCAATTTATAAGAGCCCAGTTTTAATTGTGTATGGGACAGCTGGTTGGACAAAACAAAGATATTCAATTATTCAAAAGCTGCAGATTCTTCTGGAACAGAGGAACGGTTTATGTGTTTGCTTGACAATTGACTTTAATGATTAATCACTTCATCAACTTGCTAAAATTCCTGTGAAGCGACATCTCAAATATTCTGCACCGAATCTGTCCTTGACGCATTCAGTTGCCTGCAGTTACCTGTCCGAAGTAAGTTATGGGTTTTCTGTCCTCGAGGACGCCCATACAGCTTTGCCGTTGTTTGGTTTTGTGAAGGCTGCTATGGAGGATGCCCTGATGTTCAACTTGCTTTGTGAGACAGGTCCCTGGACTGATCAAAAATTCACTTTCAAAGTCCAAACAGGAAATCTAGTGAACAGCTGCGCAGACAAAGGGCCAGCCTTCCTACAGTTGGTAGCAGACGGTGGTGGGGGCAGTTTTTTTTCTCCCCTCCTTTTCTTTTCTGTTCTTAAAGTCTGTGTAAAGGAAAGGGACATTTTTCTGAGAAAGCTGAGAAGCTTAGAACTATGTAATACTGAATTGAGTTAGACTGTTCAAACTGTTGTTGGCTATTAAACCTGAAACATGGCTTGGTGATGTGCAGGAGCCATGTTCCCTCAGCAATATACTATTAGTCCCACAAAGCAATACATGAACTACATCACCTCACCTTCCCCTCACCCTCCCAAATGGTCAGTTACAAATGTAGTGTTTCAGAGCAGAGAAAACTGCTCATTTTTTCATGATTTTGAGACCTAGTTTTAATATACTTAGCAATTATTACAGTCATTCAAAATCAAAACACATATTTACTGTTGCTTTACACAATCTTTAACTCTGGCGAGTGGTGCTATTTTTTTCCATTTATAGTGTTTTGGTGTGAGTTGCAGAGTTTTGGAGACATCGACCATGGGATTAATATTTTTCCAGAAAATTACACTTTTGCCATCCCGGGAAAATTGGTTTCTTTCCTGGGAAACACTTTTAGCACCACAAGCCGAATTGCATTTAGTTCCATTATATTGGACAGAAGGCAAAGATCCGCACAGCTGATATCTCCAAAGCTCTGCAACTCACAGCAAAATATCACCAGAAGTAAGAGGAAAAATATGTTTGTTTTTTTATTTCTATTGTCCTTTTAAAGAAGACAGTATAAAGACAGCACACTGACACTGTAACTTGGAGCCATAACGCACACATAATTGTCCACTGAGTGAAAATGCACCATTCTTTCTGTGTGGGGGAAAAAAACAACAACTGTGGCATGTGTTTACTTATGAAGACTTCCTCTATTAAATTGCTTTCACGCTTCATGTCTCCATTTGAGTGGAAGGAAAGAGCCTGTGATCACCAGTGTGGCAGACACTCTTTTTGTTTTCACTAATTCAGCCATCGTCACAAACAACAGATCCCACCTTGAATGTGCGCCAAACTTTTTTAAATAATGCTTATAGAGGCATCAGCCTCATGTGTCAGTATGTTCCCTGCTGTGACTTTGCAATGTTTGTGCTTATGCCTACACTGTACACTTTTTAATCTTCATCTAGAGTTCTTTGTGATTTGTACTTTGTGTAGAACACAATTTTAAAGAGGTGCTTATATAATATGACACATTATGCTTTCAGAATACTCTTCAATCACAGAGGTGTGTGTGTGTGTGTGTGTGTTCTCATGAAGAATGTGCAGATTTGACGCCTCTTCCAATTACTCTCACAGCGTGTGTTTATCTTTGACCGTGCTTTTTCAAAGCAAACCAAGCAATCAAAGTCCATTATTATTAATTTTCATCAGATATTCCTGCAAGGAAATCCAATAAGTTGTCTTATGGCCATGTTTTCAACTTGCTTGAACTCTCGAAACTCTGCAACAGCGTTTCAAGCTCAACAGTTGGCAAGCATAGTCTCAAAACAACATTTGTGCGAGTGTGTGTTTGTCTGCGCACGTACGGCATTTGTGTTTATGTATGCTTTCTTTGCCTCTCCCTCAGGATCTCCGTTCCTTGCCGGATCAGCGTTTATTCTCTGCCTCTGCCTCCTTGTCCTTTATGCACTTCACATCCTTCTGCAGTTGTGTCTCAAGGTAATAAGAAACGAGAAGAAGCACGGTGTGAGTAAGGTTGACAGTGGTTGTTGTGGAATACATTATTGTGGATTTCTGTGCCGCAAACTTGCACACGCTTTGTCTCCAGAAATTTTGCTGAAGATACAAAAAAAAAAGTTAAATATGAACCAAAAAAACACTGTGTTTGAACAGTTGAAATGGTTAAGGAGTGTCACTTCTTGGCCTTGTTTAAGTGTGATTGATGATAACTTGCTGCTATTTTTTTTCTTGCCATTTTCTGTGTTAGTTTCAGAACATTTCTGTACTGAAATATTCGAAAGTCAAGGTTATTTTTCTAGATTTCTCCAGGACTGCATCTGTATCTTAGGCTTGGATGTTGTTCAGACACATCACACAATCTGAGTACAGAACTCTAGTCAAGGGATTTTTAATATTATTGCATTGCCCAATAACAAGTACTGTGAGGGATTACAATTTCCAAAACAGTAATCATCTTACAGTTATTAGTAATGTTACACAATGTTTTTTGGTGAAGGTAGAGAGTCTCATGATGCTGTGTATGCACAGCAGGCCAGGGCAGGTCAAGTTGCCTGCTAGACAAAAAGCTCCACGAGGGATGGAGGATGAGGACAAGAGGCAAAAAGAAAAGACTCCCACCAGCAACTGACAGGGAGGCCTCTACTTCCAGTGATGCATGCATGCATGGCACGGTGGTGCAGAGACATTAAGTGGACAGGATCTGAAGAAGCTCGTTGCTGGGTGTATCGTCAAGGAGATGTAATCTATTTCCACAGTTGACATGCCCTCATTTTGACCCATAAAATAACCACAGAGGGCAACGTCAAGCTGCCACAGACAAAAACCTTGCTATCTGAAAGGCCACACATGGAGAAGTAGACCTCGTTTCCACCAAAGCTCACATCTGGACAGCTGACAACAAAAGCCCTCTGGGTATTAACAGTTCACTGGGTCAGCAGTTCAACTTTGAAGCACAACAAGGTCACCAATAAAGTTATAAAGTGATGTAGTAATATAACTTGTAATGTATTGTAAAGGAGTAATAACTAAAGAACAACTTATTACTCTTTCTGAGTAACTTTCCCAACACTGGTTGGGAAGTTGTTCCCCGTTTTTCTGGTCAGAGATCGTCTTTGGCGTTGGATGTCAAATGGTCCCCTCGATCTTCTTCAGCCTTCAACGGACTCTTGGTCAATCACTTTGACCAGTCCATGCTGCGATCAGTTCTGCTTTGGTGTTAACAGACAGCTGATGGTTTCTGCTCTGTCAGTCTCCAACTAAGGGTCCTTACAGATTCATCATACGACCATCTGTTGTCATGTGACCAAAGCTGTTGTTTTTCTGTCCGTCTATAGACAGGGAACTTCTTTGCATATTAAACATTTAATTTAAAAGTGTATTTGCATAAAGCAGCAACAGTCATCATCCAACCATCTGGGACACAATTTGTGATCACAAACTGTGCAACAGATTGTGAACTGCAGCACCCATTAGCTTTTTAAATTTTAGCTAATGTATCAGTCAAATCTTAGAGCTCGATCAAAGCGAAGATGAGACCCAACACATAGCAGCTATGTCCTCCAGTAAACAGCTTGCAGTGATTCCCAACCTGGGGCTCGGGGACCCCCTGTTGGGTCGTAAGATAAATCCGAGGTGTTGCAACATGATCAACAAGAAGAGAAGAAAATCTGCTACACAAAATTTAACATATTTTATTCATTCAAATGGTCGACAAATGGTTGGCAATCAATGCTGGCATAATATAGTCCTTGCTAGCATCTTGGCTCTTTGGATGGTAAATGTCAGTCTGTTGGTTGGTTCACTACTTTGCCTCAGTCTGATATCTTAACAATTATTGGATGGATGGCCATAAAGTTTGTACAGACATTTCTGGTCCCCAGAGGATGGATCCTGCTTTGGTCATCCACTGACTTTTGAAACCCACAGTCGTACCTAAATGCCAGAATTGGTCAATTACCAGTGATTCCCATAACAACTTATATGACCAGTATAGAGTACCTGCAGCATCATGTGTACTGGACCATAAGTATGTTATGTAACTGCAATTTTGATAATATTGCAATTAACTGAAAGGTTGCAGTTTTGGTTTAGGCTGTAAAAAAA
>JAJHUR010099430.1:1109-11352 GCA_027495735.1 Lutjanus campechanus | reverse complement strand
ATTGTTGACTGTGATTAACGGCTTCAAATCAAATGGCTCTTAACACGCACAGTATTTTCTTTTGGACAGTGTTTAACATAGATTAATAAATTCTGCTCAATTTTAACTGCTTTCTGACTGTTTTCTTAGTGTTAGACTAGTTGACTAGTCTAAATTAAATTTTGCGTTTAATCGACAGGGAAATTAATCAAATCAAATCAAATCAAATCAAATTTTATTTATATAGCGCCAATTCACAACAAAGTTGTCTCAAGACACTTTACATATAGAGTAGGTCTAGACCACACTCTATAATCATATTTACATCCGACAATTGAAACAATCCCCACATGAGCAAGCACTTAGTAAACTTAAATTAGTCGCTAGGAACATCCCTAGACTAGACAGAAACTGTTGCATCTAGATCTGTTGCGAGCACTGAAAGAATGAAGGTGATAGCGTAATACATGTGTACCAGGATGAGAAATTAACTTTTTAAGCCACTGACAGATATGTCCAAATATGATTAATTCAATAGTAAATTATCACTTTGTGCCTTGAATCTACCAACCACTTCATGTTAAACCAGTATTTGGCTGGTGCTACTTTCCCACCGTGGTGTGTGTGCTTGTGTAAATGGGTTGGAGCATGTTTAAGAATTAGTTTAGGAATAAATATAGTCGATTAAAATATTGAAACATGTTCTAAAAGCTGTCTTCAATTTATTTAGTTGGATGTGTAATGAAATCAGAGATCGCAAGCATGAGTGTGTGAGAGATGTCACCGAGGCAGAGGAAAGAGAGGAAATAGTCAAACACAAATAAGTTAAAACAATATCTTATAAAAGGTAACCCTTTTAACTTTTTGTATTAACTGAAAGAGAAATATCACCCAATATAAAATTGGTCATTGTTTGAAATAATGGCCAATAATATTTGGTAAAATTGACAAATACACCCCATGGACTTGAAATGTACCCCTAATTATAGAATCACCCATATAATGAAATTATTTTGTGGATGTAACCAGGTTGGGTTATGCAGTGTGTGAGAGGTGTAGATAAAAGAAGGAATGTGTGTGAATGTGGTGCATGGCAGTGATTGCAACAAAGAAATAAGCTGATAAAAATGGTAAAAACATATAGCAGAGCCATGCCGAAATAGTATGTGTAATAAAAACACACATTCACAGCAAAAGAAAGAAAAGAAAAGCAAAAGAAGGGAAGAGGGAAGATAGAGACAAGAAGGAATAAAGGAAAATTGATGCGAAAGCAGAAAAAAGGGGGAGATCAGAGGGAGAAGAGAGGAGATAGAGTGGGAAAGGTGTGAAAAAAAAGGAGAGGAGGGGGTAGGAGTCGCTCCTGATCCTCTGGCACCATCTAGGGGATAAAACGTGTTATGAATGTCATTCAGGCCTTTGGGAGTTATGGTCCCCAGCCTCTCTATACAAATCCTCTCAGCTCGTTTCCTCTGTCCCCGTTGTCCAATGGCTGTTGGCTTTGAGGCCTGAGATGATGAGGTAATCTGGGGAATGATGCTGGAAATGACTGACTAGGTGAGTGGTGAGCGAATTGAGTCTAATGTTCCAGAGATGCTGTTTGAGGTGGGTGAGAAGTGTGTGTTGTGTGTGATGTACACTATGTTACTATGTTCAACGGAAAAGGAGCCATGAGGTCCAAATGAGAGGCGACTGTAGGGATTTGTGATGAATTTCCTATTCTGAAAGTGAATATGTTCCAGGGTTATGGGGTTGTCAGTGTGGGACTGAATTTGGACTTGACCAATCTATTGAGGAGGTTGGAGTTCTTGCGGTAGGCCGAGATGGGTTTGTGGTTGTGAAAGGGGGAATGGTCAGGTTGAATGAGGGAAAAAATATTATTTATTTTTTGATGGAGACTCGTGATGCAATGTGAAAAGGTGGAGATTATGGGGAGGATTTAAGTGGTGGTTGTGTGTGCGAGATTGTTGTGTGAGGTGTGCCCCTCCGCAGCAGGGGCGGGGGTAGGGGTCGCGGTGGGGGTGACAGGGGTGGGATGCAAACCCTGGTTTGGGTAGGGGGCAGGGGGGTCTTGGGATGGTGGGGATGCTGCGGGGGGAAGTGTGTTGTTGGCAATGTGTGTGGGTGATGTGTGGTGTGTGTGGCGGGAGCGAGAGTAGCCAGGGTACTGTTTTTAATATACCTGAGAAATCGTTTGGAATATTTTCGTTTGTGGAGTGACTCAAATAGAATACGGGTGGACTCATGGAAATCAGATGATAAAGCAGAGATGAGATGAAAACGTATGATTTGAGATTTGATTATTCCTTTAAAAGTGTGTCGTGGATGGTAGCTGTGGAGCAGAGCATGAGTGTCAGTAGCTTTAAAATAGACCTTGGTTAGAAGATGTTTAGAGGTAGGATTTATGGATTGGAAAAATACTGTGGTGTCCAGAAAATTGACTTGTTCTGGATGTATAGTGGATTTAGTTGTTGAATGCTGGGATGTCATATGGCCAAATGCATATAATGTCATCCAGAAAACGGAGGAAAAGTGTGGGTTTGAGTGGACATTTGGCCAGGGCTTCTCGCTCCCACTCGCTCATGTAGATGTTTGCGTACGATGGTGCAAATCTCTGGCCCATGGCTTGTAGATAATGGTTGTTGTTAAAGGTGAAATCATTGTTTTGCAAACAGAGGGTAAGTAGTTGAATGAGTTCTGAATAGGGTCTCTTGGGGTCTGGAAATAGTTTGAAAATGGATTGTATGACCTGTATACCTAATTCCGTGTTTATGTTTGTATATAGGCTGTCAATGTCTATGGTAAAAAGGTAGGAGTGGGTAGGAACAGCCATGGGCCTGATAATGTTTATGAAATGATATGTGTCTTTGATGTAGCTAGGGTGTTTTGTAGAGAGAGGATTGAGGAAGGAGTCGATGTATTGTGAAATGTTGTAAGTAGCACTGTTAGAATCGGAAACAATTGGTCGACCGGGAGGAACTTCGAAGGGCAGTGTCCAGGTTGTGGGGTCTTTATGGATTTTTGGAAGGAGATAAAAGTGGCGGAGGCAAGGGTTATTGGGTCCAATGAGATATTGTTTTTGTTTGGCAGTGATGTACTTTTTGATGTGTAACGACTGCATGATACTGCGAATTTGAGTCTGGGTGTTGTGTTGTAAGGAGTGTTCTATAGGCTTATAGTATAAAGTGTCGGATAATTGGCGGTTAGCTTCAAAAAGGTATTGCGGTCGATCGAATATTACAACTTTGGAACCTTTGTCAGCCGGTTTTATTATAATATTTGGGTTGTGAGAGAGTTGTTTAAGGGCCCTTCGCTGGGCCCCGACAGATTGTCCGGGATGTCCGTTGGGGCCCGAAACGTATGAAGGGTCTGATTGTCCAGATTGATAAGTGCCTGTGTGGATGGTCTGAGCTTTGACGAGGTGGGTTCCCAACTAGAAGAGTTTGTAAACGGTGTGTGGGTATGATGAGGTTGTAGGTCGATGAGTTTAATACATCATAGTAATGGTGGATGTCCCTTCGAAGTTCCTCCCAGTCGAACCTGGTGGGGTGGGGGACAAAAGACAAGCCCCTTTAAAGGAGTTGGATTTGGGCAGGGGAAAGGATGAGCAGGGATGATAGATTGAGAATGTTTGAGTCTGTTTGTAGTTGTGTTTTAGTGCGGTGTGTGGGGGTGAAGGTGGCAGAGGGCAGACACGAATGCAGGGTGTCAGGGGCTGGTCCGGTGGTTAAGTTATGGATGTTGGTCGTACGATGACATGTCGAGGGTGGATTGTGGGTAGCCGGGTTAGGATCTAGAGTGACTGTAAATTTAGTCACGTGCACCAATAGTCAAAGATCTGTTGCGCTGTGGGTGCGGTCCAGTGGATATGGTCATGTTCAGTGAGAAATGTATCATGGGGAATCTCCGCCAGGAAAGGAAAATGGGTGGCTATGGTATTGTTGATTAGTTTTAGGCTGGATTGTTGAGCTGGTGAGAGGTGAGGGGAAAAATTGATTATGGGGAAATAAATATCGGCATTGGGGGAAAGTAGAACGGGCTTGTTTGTAAAGGGTGCAGAGTTGTTTTATTAGGGGCTGGGCAGCCTAAGCTGCCAGGACCCTATTGTTATCCTCAATGATCTAATTTCTTCTTCTTTCTTTCTTCTTCTGAGGAAAACCTACTTCCCATGCATGAAAAATGACCAAATTTTGCACAAAGGTCCAGTCCCATACCAGACTGCCTCAGCTGCAAAAACAGGCCAATAGTCCTGATGGTGGCGCTACAGCAAGCCTCTAAAGTTCAAAATTTTGAAAATTCACAACAAATCAACCATATGTGCTACAGATTTGCAACTTTCACCAAAATGTAGCCCCAATACTGAAGAAACTTTTGTACATTTAAACCTGTTGCAAATTATGAAGTCCATCGCTGTTTTTTTCAAAAACTGTAAAACTTATTAAACCTATCTCCTCCCACAATTTTTGCTCAATTGACACCAAACTTGCTACAGAGCATCTTCAGACTGTCCTTCACAAACGATCCACACAGATTTTTGATTTATGGAAAATTGAGCCTACAGTGCATCAAAATGTTTGACTGTAAATGGTATTATAAACATATACTTGCAAATTCTTGCTAAATACATTTTCAATGTTCATGAAAAAAATGACAAAATTTTGGAGTCATGGTAGATGAAGTTTGCCAAATATCAGAATTTTATCTCAAAAACTGAATTTTTTACAGCATTTTGAATTTTGCTCTCATGCGATCAATTGGAGTCAATGCAAAAATGGCACTTTTAAACATCAGTTTTTCACTTATGGAGCCAATAAATCATTGTTAAAAACAAATTACCAACATCTCCATGCTGTCTAGATGCATTTTGTGTATTTGGGGATTTTTGTCTTAATAACTGAATTTTTGACAGCTGTTTGAAATCTGCCTTTACACGCTAACAGGTGCTGTCTTGCACACAGGTGACTGGCTTAGTCAATTTGTGAAGCTACAGGTGATGTCTCCATTTGCCAATTAGCTCAGTGAGGTAGAAGATGGTTCTTGGTGTTGAAGACTGTGAGTTCAAGCCTCAGCTCGTGCAACATTTCCATATAAGAAATCTATCCAAACTTTTCACAAAGGTCCAGTCCCATGCCAGATGTCCTCAACTGGAGACACAAGACATAGTCCTGATGGTGGCGCTACAGCAAGCCTCTAAATTTCAAAACTTTGAAAATTCATAATCAATCAACCATATATGCTACAGCTTTGGAACTTTCACTTTGAAATCACTTTGAAATGAGCTCAGTGAGATAGAAGACGGACCTCAGTCTCAGAAATCATGAGGTCAAGCCTCAGCTAAGGAAGAACAGATATTCTAATGTGAAAATCCTATGTTCAGGCATCATGCTATGTGGATTAGAGACTACTAAGGTTAAAATAATTACGATCCAGGCAGTTTTGCGGAGAGACAAATACTCTTCATCAACACTTTTCCCTGTTATCCCTCTACTATTTTCCCTGTTTATTTGGCTTAGCTATCAGTCAATATGCAGAGTCTCTTGTGCCAGAAATTGAGTTCAAGCCTCAACTGATGTAAAATGCATATTAGAATGCCACCTTTTTTTCATCTTCCTACACTCTGCTTGTTGCTCAGAATTGCCTAATTTTGCCTAAAATTGCCCGGCCCCGACCATTGCTGTGTTTTGCGTCTTGATCCTTGTTATTGATACCAACTGAGAGGATGAGGATTTTTGTGGATGGGCTGACCGGTGTTTTTTCGCAGATTTTGAGAAAATGGTAGAAGTTGGCATCCGGATAGCTGTCTAGCTGGATCTGTGGGTTATGATGAGAGGGAATCCTGTTTATGTTGGAATCGCCGAAGATGACTATGGGTTTACGTGGTTTGAACTGCCAGTCGGTCAGTTTACGTTGTGGGCAAGCGAGGTGGTAGGTGGGTTTAAACTTGGGCTTATCAGGAGGCGTATTGCATGTAGTTGGAATGGGATTGGAAGGAACTGGACCAGAGGCGGAGGTGGTGTTAGCGGATGGAGTAACGGGGTTGTTGGGTGGGGGACCGCAAGGGCAGGGTGAACAGGCCTCGCTAGAATTTAAAATGGAGGGCTCAGAGAGGACTCTCTTTACGGCCATGTTGGCCTTTGGAGTTCCATTCATTATTGTTTGGTATGCCCTCCTTAGATGTTTTTCCAGAATTGTTATTTTTATTTTTCATGTAATTGGTGGAGGCCTGTCAACCCACCATGTCGGTCCCCTCGCCGGTGTATTCTGTGGGAGACAAAATACATGAAGTCAAGTCTTGGGTGAGCATGGCAACGTTGGACTTAGTGTAGTTTGTGAGAGAGATGGATTCAAAGTCAGCTGAACTGGGTGCTTGCACCTGTATCCAAGGGTGGATTTGAACCCCAACCTCCTGTATGGTAGACAGATGCATAACCTTTGCACCACCAGTGGATATGGTCAGGGATGGAGGTGTATTGGCCTTGGAAGGTTGCTGTGGACGGGTGAGAGAGGGTGAGAAATGGGAGTTTGGTGTATTATTAGTGATTATAGGTAATACGGCCGACAGTTGTGGGTCTGGTGGAGTTGTTTGTATTATATGAGTGTCTGGAGTATGCCTCATTGGTAGGCGTGTGTCAGGGGCGTCACTAGACCTAATACTGTACTGGGGCACACCTGGGGCACAAAGAATTCATGAGAGCGCGCAAAGTGCACGAGAAAAAAAAAACATATTCAGCACTTATTTATCATAAAAAAACATAAATAGTTCTTTAAACTATTCAATCATATCAGACTATGTTGTCTAGATCTTTGATTAACCACCTGAAATGTACTGCGGTAATGCATTTGGGCTACTTGTGCACTTTACTCTAGACTTCTAAACCATTACTGATAAAAGCAAAAAGGAAGAGCAATGAATCTTTTTGAAATATTTATTTCAGTAAACATGCGCAAATTGAACATTTACAAAAGTAAAAAAGTAAATAAAATAAAGCACCCCTACATCTCTGGGTTCTTTTATTTCCATAGTAAAAGAATAAATGAACAACTGTTGTGTGTCTCTTCAGGGAATCATTTTTTGGGAAGTAAACTGTAACGTCTTGTTTTCATTTTTGCAAAGTGGTCAATCACTTGGCTGTGGCTTAACTTGGAAAGTTCCTCACTCTCCACTGACATGATGGCAAGATGGTGAAGCCTATCCTGCCCCATTGTGCTTCTCAGCCAAGTGTGGAGCCGTCTCAGCACACTGAACGTCCGTTCACAAGTGCAGCTGGACACTGGGATGGTCAGAGAGATCTGAATGACCTGTGTCAAGGTTGGGAACATGACTTGATCCAGCAAGCTGAAAACACATTGCATGTCTGTGATTGGAAGGCTCTCCCGCTTTCTGGCCAGATAGTTTTTGGCCACTAACACCTCTTCAGGTTTTAGATCAACATTGTAATGATCTGCCAGACCTCTGAGGTCCTCCTCACAGAGGAAGTTGTCAGATCCTGGATTACAGGCCTGAACACCTTTTAGAACTTGGCTGTTGAGAGATGAAAAACGCTGATCCATCTCAGCAACCATCCTGTCAAGGCAAGGTAGATACAAGTTTGCTTTCAATTTCTCTGCATCACCTAGGTCACTCACTGCCCCACAACTAGAGTCCACTACATAGTCCTCCATGTGTTTCTGCTTCTGCCTTTGTCTGGTAACAGCACATGACTCTGGGATCTGGTTGGCTGCACAGTAGGTCTTTGCTCTGTCACAAAGCTCAGCAGCCTTCTCATCTGTGTGCATATCTTTTAGAGTGGCACACAGCGCATTTGTACTCCTCAGCTTTGGCCAGGTCTACTGTTTGACTTTGCAGATATTTGTGTAGGTTTTCAGTCACAGACAAAAAAGTCTTGAACATCATCAACAGATACACTGTGGAGAACCTAGCAAGTTTGACATGGAGCCCCACTGCCATAGGGTTGTTGATGCTGGATAGGCACTGAAGCACTGCAGAGAGATTGTCTAACATGGCATTCACGGAACGCAACTGGCACGACCAGCGCGTCTTAGAGAGTTGCACAAGTTCAGATGGCTGTAAGCCTAGCTGCTTTTGAGTCTCCTTGAATTTGTGATGGTTAACAACAGAGACAGAGAAGCATGTGTACACACTCTGTAACAGGTCAAATAAATCCTTGGCCTCAGGTATGGCTTGGCAGGTGAAACACAGGACTAGATTAAGTTGATGTGCATAGCAGTGCACATAAATGGCCATGGGATGATTCTCTCTGAACTTAGCTTGGACCCCTCCAACTGTCCCACTCATGACCGATGCACCATCGTAAGCCTGCGTGACCAACTTCACATGATCTATGCCATTTAATCTTAGCTGTTCTTCAATTGCAGCAGTTACAGACTCTGCATCAAATCCTTTCAGTTCCGTTATAGCCAGCAAATGCTCCTTCACACTCCCTTTAGCTACATAACGGACACACACAGCTAGCTGCTCGGTGTTGCCATCTCTAGCCTCATCTGCCATGACTGAAAACATTCCTGTGTCTTTTATTTCACGAACAATAGTTGCGACTATCTCTTGAGCGCAGCACTGAATGACTTCATTTTGGGATGAAGGTGATATATATGTACAGTGTGATGGAGCTGAATAGGACTGCAGAAAAGGATCAAACTCTTTCAGGAGATTAATACACTCAAGAAAGTTTCCTTGGTTGTCGCTGGAGATGCCCTCATCATGGCCACGAAATGGGATGTTTTGTTTACCCAAAAACTTTGTAACAGCCACCACCCGGCTGAGGTACTCACGTCTCTCTTTGATTTCTTTCTCATTTGCTGAGTCTAACTGTTCAACAACACTACCGTGAGCTGCACTGGATTTATAGCCATGCCAGGAGAGCATGCTTGCCTTATGGGCAGGTGATTTCTCATGCTCTCTACAAAGATCCAGAGCTTTTTTCCAATTCTGTAGGCCAGTGTTTACAAAGGTGTCATGCTTCAAATGTTTGCCAAAAATCCTACAAGAAAAACAAAAGGCTGCATCTTTAGATTTGGAGTATTCCAACCATGTAAAGCTTTCAAACCACTTAGCGTTAAAGGATCGCTTCTTTACACCAAAGTTTGACTGGGGATATTGTGACAAGTTTACTTGGTTTGGGCCAGAATCCTTTCCCCCTAGATCACTTATATGTCTCTCAACATTGTGGACACTGCATTTCGGCCTTGCCCCCAGTCTGATGTTTTCTGCCACTGTGGCAACTGCTTTCTCAGTCTCATCTCTGGGGTGTGGTCTCTCCTGGCTGTCTGTCTCTTGCTGCCCTTCCTCCTCTCTCTCTCTTTTCCCCCTGATTCAGCCAGCTCAATTTCTCCTACACTCTGCTTCTCCTGCCTGGTGCAACATACAAAAAATTGAATATGATTAACTGTCGCCTCAGATAACCTTTACAACTAACATTTATCAAATCTGCAAGTGGGGTAGTTTACACTAACTAACTACGTTGTCAACCAGATCTCACCTCTCAGTGTCTACTCTCTGTGTCATCTCTCTCTGAGGCCCATCAACTTCCATCTCTCTGCCTCTGCACTCCGCTCCACTTAGTCTGAAGCAACATGAAAATATTACTGTTTATTGCTGTACAAATATGTACATAGCTCAAAGTCTCCTATCTGCATTTTTTATGGTCTTCAGTTTTCACATGGGATTATAAGAATAGCGAAAGCTGCTCTGTTTACAAAGTTATCCCACCCTTCCTTGTGACAAAAAAGTCACCTGACCAAAAAGCATTCTGTAAGAAACTGACAGGTTTTTTTGTTTTCCAAAAAATTGTTTTTTGTTTTTTCCTCATATGGGAGGTTTTGTATTTCTGCCATTGATATTCAAAATCAAATGACTCAGAGGCAAAAAAAGAAAAAAAAAACCATGATTGGGACATCATTCATTGATAGTCAACTCACCTCCGCTCTTGCTCATCAACTTTCATCTCTCCCTCACCTCTTCCAGCACTCTGTTGTTCCACTTTGTCTGGACAGACATGGAAATATATTAAAAAAATTGGGGCAACAAAACCCGATATTTTTAGCCATGTTTCTGGTGACAAATACAGAAATTTTACTATTTTTTCTGGCAACAAAACCAGATGCTTTAGCTGTAGCCATTTTTCTGGTGACAAAACAAGATTATTTTAGCCAAAGGCAAACCAATTAACAAGACAAGTCTACTGTGCTATTTTTCTGTGAAATAAACTTGAATGGTTTAAAAATTTGGCTCACGACTTGATGATAGGGA
>JAJHUR010099429.1:0-16087 GCA_027495735.1 Lutjanus campechanus | reverse complement strand
TGAGCTCTGTAGCCAGAGCTGCTGAACAGTAGTCTCAGACTTTGTGTATTCATAGTTCCTGCGTTTGCATATTCAGACCAATAAGCTAACTCAAGGTGTTGGGTCTGACCTTATTTGGGCATAGGTTCATCATGACATTAACTGTGAATGCTTAAAGACTATCCCGGAGGACAGAAACGCCAGAACTGAAGGGAACATCAATGCCAACTGTGTACTGGTTATTCCTTCATTCGCCTTGATCAAGTATTATTAAACCAATTTCAGTGTAAGACATATTGGACTCCTGAGTACTTCTTCCTTTGGATATATGGGTATTGGAATAAAATCCATAACAGTCAGGAATGAGGAGGTGGGAGAAATTAGTATGTTAACCAGTAAAACAAGAATTAATGTTTGGTTAACAATGGCCCAGTACTAACCAACAATCAGTCTGCCACTGTTAACCAAATTGGACCCCCTTGTTTACATCACTCCTCTTATACACTCTTCAGGACAGGCTCTTTGTCTGTTTTAGTTTTGGTTGTGATAATAGAAAAGAGCAGTCAGATTGTCTCCCACTGGCCTGTCTGAATGGGTGTTCTTGCACAGACTCAACCTGCAGGATGTCACCATTTAAGGAACTTTGATTTTAATAGCACTGGGTCTACATGAAATAATGGAAAATTTGTGTATCCAGCTCCATACACAACCCCATGCCACAGAAACATAAGCTGAACCTAAAGCCAAGGGAAGCTGTGCTCCAGTATTTGCCCTGGCCTCTGTCTCACACAGTCTCCTGGTCTAATTTCCTGCTCTGCTGCCTCATACTCCGGTTGCCATGGTGGGGTTTTTTCCACCTTCAGGCTGTAGCACAAGATGACTAGCAACTTAAAGGGTGGATAACCTTCACTCCCGGGCAAAGATCAGAGCTGGATTATAGATGAAGTAGTGAGGATTTCTGGTGCACATTAAGGGATATGAAAGAAATGTGTCACACAATTCAAACTGTGAAACAGGTTTGAATTGTGTAACACAGACATGAATTAAGCTTTGTAATTCTACACTATCATCAAGGTGAAGTACTTTGCTTGTTTGTGTCTGTTTGTCTTCATTTCAGGGTCTCTGTACTCTTAAGTGCTGGAAAAGTCTTAGAAAGTCTGAAGATTGAAGCCTTAAATGGTTTTGAATACCCCGGAGAGGTGTCTTATTCATACAGTTCAGTTATAGAAACCTTGAAATGACTGTTTCTTGCTTTACTATTTTTCCGTTTAAGAATAAAAGTAATCATGTGGAGTGTTTGACCTCCAGTAGGGTCCCTATTTATTGATGTGTGTGATTCAATATGCATCCTGCCAATTCTTTTACACTATTCCTATGATCTACAGGTGGCCGCAACTAGACAACAAATTCATATTCATCCAGGAAACCATCTCACATTGTTTTTTGTTATAAGTAGTTTATGTTTCGACATATACACACATGATCTGAACTTTGTGTCCCTTCACTGTTTGTCCCTCAGGTAAATTACGGGAAGGTATGCAATGAAAGTCGTAAAAGACTACAATTCACAGTGTCGCGAGGCTGCAGCCCAGAGTTTGTGTTTGTGCCGTGCGGCAGTTCAGTCGCCGTGTACGGCCTTCACACAGGAGAGCTGGTCACGATGCTCAGGGGTCACTACAACAACGTTGACTGCTGCGAGTTCCACCCAGACTACCAGGTGAGACACACACAGGTCCCATGTGGTGACAGGCCAGTATAGCCATCATCTGCCTGCAGTGTTGCCTCTGTTTGTATTTCCATCCATCTATTTCTGTTTGCTCTGCCAGTCAGGTTCAGTTGGTCTCTTGCACGCTGAGTGAATTCAGGTCACTTTTTTTTAGTCTTTCATCTTTTTAATTTATCTCTCCAGCTGCTGTTGTCATGTCAGTGCAATAAGAGCTATTAGAAATTTGCAATCACCATGGCAACCTCAAATTGGCTGCTTCACCTGGACAGATAACATGGTTGAGTCAACATTTCCTGAGCTATGCTGAGCTACTGTAAATGCAAATACAGGCATCTCCTTTCTGTGACCCAGGTTAGAGCTCTCAGCCTGTCAACTCACATGGTGAAGGTTTAACTACACAAAAGTAATGACATCTCCTTTATTTCTCTTTTATCAGTCAAATATAGATGTTTCTTTAGTTTCATCATTATCTCTTGATTGTCTACAATATGCAGTACTTTGTTTGTGAAACAACTTAATTATTAGGTTACTACCTGAAAGTTAATAATAATAATCACAGTTGCAAAGGTATGTCCACGCCCTTGTTATTAGTCAACTCAACTTCCGGTGTCCTAAAGTACACAGGGTTTGAATGGAATGTGTAATGTAAGAATGCAGGTTGGCTGCTTGTCACTTGTCTGTAAAGCTCCCGGAAATGAGAAGTAGTACTGTCCTCGTCTATCTTGTGCGATGTAATGACACTGATCAGTCCCATGCCACTGACAGTGTGTCCCATGAGCTTACTCTCATTGCATGGACACTTTTGAGCTTATTAATTATTTTACTCTTGGTTCCCATCATGCTTAAGGTGTTCCCCTCATGCTGATGTCATTGCTTGGTGAAGTTTATGCTGCAGCAGCAGTTCTTTTTTTAAATTTCCTGTAACAGTGTGAACCAATGTTCTTTGTGTGCAGGAGCTGTACAGTGGAGGCAAAGACTGTAACATCCTGGCGTGGGTTCCTGTACTTCGTGCCTCAGATGTGGAAGAAGAATCAACCAATGTAAATAAGGTAGGACAAGATATGGAAAAGCTGTATTAGGAACAATTGTGGAATTGATTAAAGAACAGATTAAAAGGATAGTTCTGATTATTTGATGCAAGGTTGTGTGAGGTGCTTATAGATAGATCTACTTTTTAAAAAAATCAATATCAGTTTAAATGAATACATTTTAATGTCTGTTAATAGTTTTAAGAAACAGCTGAAGATGTATTTCTGTGATCTTTCTTTTCATTGATTTTTATCATTTTAACTGAACTGTTCATATTTGATATTTTTTTATACCTTTTAACCCGTTTCATAGTTTTATCTAAAGATTGTTTTTATTGTTTTTATTTTTTATTTTTCTATGATTTTATGTTCCTTGAGTTGTATTTTTTTGGTATAAAAGGTGTTGTATAAAAAGCGTCAAAAAATGCTGAACTGACCTTGATTTTTTTCTTTTCTTTTTTTTTTTTTTTTGGTGGAAATTTTCTGTGGGTAAAATGTGTTTTGTTGCTGACCCTGTCTACAACAGAACATTGGTTCGTGTCTGTGCTGGTACGCCTCTCTGCTTCTCCAAACTGGGGGCATTATGTGAACACAATGATTAAAATCTGTCTCCTTAACTTTCATTTTGTTATTTTATCTTCGTGGCAGAAATGTCATCATAGATAAGCATTGTGTCATCGTAGGAATTTAAATGATGGCACCTCAGTGTTATCCAGCACATAGTGATAGACACACTAACACTCCATCATCAGTCAGCTCTTTCGTGCCCTTTCTGCATTCTAGTAGTGCTTATCGAATTACAAGTGGATCCTTGTCACTTATCTGTTTCCAGTTTAACTAGCTGGCTTGTTATCAGATGAACTCAGTAGCTGTTGTTAATCGTATTCAGATTTGACAAGGATGTGTGGTTACCTACTAAGTTTTTTTCCACAGTTCATTTCCATATATGATTGTGATATTTATTATGTTTTTTTTTGTTGTTGTTTATAAAGGATTACGGTGAAGAATGATTTTAATTCAGACTTGATATTGAGCTGAATGTGTTGATCTTTCACAGGCTGCAGCGGGCATGGCTTCAGTGAATCCTGCCTTTCAGGACGCGTGGAGCAGTGACGAAGATTAATGCTGGTGTTTTGAATGTGTGGACGTACGGATGTGTGACCATGCAAATGAACACACGTCCCTCACAATTAACCTGTCAAAAAATGACACGTGTCCATGGTCACCTGTGAAAACAATTATGGGTTTATGGAAATTTCTCCTATTTCATCATTGCAGCAAAGATTAGGGCCTTAAAATGAACATATGTAAATTTTGTATGACTTTATAAATATGCACCATTTTATGAACAATGTTTGTTTTTCTACATTTGATTTATTTTTGTTATTGTTGTTTTGCATTTTGTTATTTGAATGTATTGCCAATATGGTCCTCTTTATGGTATCCTCATAATCTGTTGCAGGCCACTTTTGTATTGTCAATAATTCATTGCAGCCATGGAGGATATCTGAGATTGTGCAAATGTTTACTGTCTCAAGAGTTTTTGAGACAAGCAGAACAGATTTTTACTGTCACTCACAACACTCACACCTGTAATGATGCTGACACTGTACTACGTTTATACTTTTTCTGATATTATTTAAGATTCTGCTTAAATGGACATTAAAGTGCTCAGAGACAGGGATATGGAAACAGGTGTGGCGTCAGTCTTTCAGTTTGAGCATTAGCACTTGTTGAAACTAGCAGCAGTGAGGAGTGATACTGAAGCCTCTCTCTCTCTGTTCCAGCCCCCCATCACAGTTTTGCATATTGGCTTTGTTACCATTTGAACACAGGAGCCATATTACAGAAACCTCCTCACCTGCAGGTGTATTACACAAGAATCCTAACTTACCAAAATCTTAAATAAAATCTAATTTTAAGGTAACCATTAAGCTATCCTGAGTTTCACTTTTCCACCAGGTTGTCTTAGCTAACCTGTTTAATCCAGAAGAGGCTGTCTGCTATTTTAGCCCACTATGTTTCTTTTATCTCCCATTGATGTAAATTTACCAAAAAGAACACGTTTGGATTTCTCAACAGATGTTACCAACACCTGTAACTCACCTCTCTTGAAGTTAAATGCCTGTTGTTCTTTTTGCTCCATTTTTTGTATTTTTCAATTAGAGACAGACACATATCGGTTTGGCCGATATTTGCCCAGTATTGGCCTAGGACAGCTGAATCAGCATATATGTTGTTTCATATCTTCGTACAGAAATAATGGATGTTTTGTTTATTTTTAGTTTTATAGGCAGTATTTTATGTATTTTTGATCTTGATTTGATTTTGTTTTTTTATTTATACTTATTAAAAATACCAATGAAAATTTACTGTTTCTGTGCTGTGATTTAATTTTGGATCAGTCAGGCTCTAGTTTCAATCTATGTTTCAGTAAAGAGAAAAAAACAACAGAACAAGCAGTGGTGGTTTGCAAGATAACAGACATAAAAGTTGATCAGCCATAAAGGAGTATTTAGGATATTAAGGATTTTCCAGCCCAAGATAAGATCGGATGAAGTCAAGACAAGATAGGATTCCTAAAGTTAGTTAGGATATGTTTCTGTAATATCATACTGGAAAAATCCTAACTTCCAATCTTAACATAAAACTTAAGACAGGAAGTTTCTGTAATATGGCCCCTGGAACCTAAATACACATTTTGAAACATGAAACTTTGTTGTGTTTTCCTTTAATTTGTCGCACTTCTGTAAAATGCTGTCACAAAACATGGGTTGCTTAGAGCACAGTAAGATCAGCTTTAATGAGATGATGAAATTAGCTAATTTAAGTATATGTATATAAATGTCTTTAGCACAGCTGTAAGGTACTGGAAAAGCTTGAAACTACACCTTGAAAATTTTTGAAAAAGTACTAGAATTTGACTGTGGAAAAGGTGTAGTAACCCTGTATCTTTCATTTTGAGAATGAAGTTAGAATGTTGAGAATAAAGTTGAACTTTCAGCATTCGTGCCAGGTATATAAGAAAACAATAAATCAGAGGATGTTGATTTTCTTTTAAATTTTGCATGTTGCAAATACAGTCAAAATGTTGAGAGTTAAGTTGAGATACCTTATCAGCTGTATTCTTGGCATGGTATTTCAACTTAATAATTCTCAGCATTTCGACTTTATTCGCAAAAGGCAAAATAAAATAAAATAAATCTTGCTTCTTGCTCCTCTGATTTACTTTTTATGCCTGGCACTGACATTTTAAGTTTGACTTTATTCTCAAAAGTCTGCCATTATTCTTGACATTTCTACTTCATTCTCTCTTTTGTCCCAGCATTTCAACTTTATTCTCAAAGTGCAACATAAAAAGATCTTGCTACACTGATATCTTTCTTATGCCTGGCACTGATATTGAAAGTTCAACTTTACTGTATAAATTTTGACTTTATTCCTGACATTTGGACTCATGTTTCCTCCTATTAATGCTGCCCTAATACTCTTGTTGTACAATCCAGTGACTTTGAAAGTTGATTATATCCAGGATACTGTTTCTATCATCATATAATGTAAAGGTCAGCTGTCTTTTCCTGAATTGCCTGAATTGTCTTGAAATGTAGGTTGTTGTTTTTTTTTGTTTTGTTTTTTAATTTGCCTTATGATAAAATCAACGAGAAAGCTACCTTATTTCTTTCACTTGACTTATGTAATCTTACTGTGGTTTTAGGGCGGTTATGGAAAAAAAACAGCACTAATTGTATTTTTTTAGACTGAAACCGTTGACCAGGATAATACTGTACTGTTACAAAATATTCTCGATGGTGAGCCATCACTCAGGAATGAACTTGAATCGGCCTTGGACACAGCGACCAATCAGCGAACGAAGAGGCTTAGTTTGAGACCATGTCCCGCCCACCGGCTGCTGCCATAAGGAGGGAGGAGAGCACCGCTGGAGGCAGTCAGTCACACCTGTTGGAGAGCTGCAGGTGAGCCACCGGGAGCTTGGATACAGACAGTTTGACGGAGCAGAACGGCTTTTTTCTTTGAGGATCAGCGGTGAAAGCAGCGCTAAAGGTCAGAAAATTTAACTTTTTGTGAACTGAGTCCGGGTTAAGGGATAAAACAACTAGAAATACTTTAGAAACAAGTCCAACAACACCGGTGCGTCGACGTAGAAACGTGCCCGTAATTACTGAAACATTTCCTGTCATTGTGAGTTGACGGTAGCTGCTGGACTTGTTTTACATCAATTGCGTCACCTGGTCCTAATCAACTTGGCCTTCTGTTGATAATTACAGCGATACTGATGTGGACAATTGTTTGAAATACGCTAAAAAAAAATAATAACTGTTCATTTTGATGCCTCGATTTGTTTAACATTTTACAAAACTCGAATTGCAGCGATACTTGTGGGAAGTAATATGAAAATGGCTATAAATAACAAATTCTTCAGTTTGTGGGAAAACTATCTGATATTGACATAAATAACATCTGACGTTGGCTAAAAATAACTAGAAATTAAATTGGGTGCAGTTTTAAAAGGTAGTTCATCTCACCAAACACTGTGCAAAGGTAAGGTACGCACCAAACTTTTAATAGTTTCTACCCACAATAGAATAAACTGTAACGTTGTGTGTTGTGTGAGGTAGCAGGGCCAGTTAAGCGAAATATTCTCAACCCCACTTACTGATAAGTTTAACTTGGCATAAATGACTATTATTCGCGTTTTAATGTATAATGTGACCAGTGTCTTTTAACCTTTTTTTTATATGCAATCCATCAATAAGTCTGCCTGTTATTGAATACTGCAGGACCTATTTTTATCTCTGTAAACTGGGTGTTGACATTGCATATGCAGAATGATGAGGTGTGCCATGGGAGCAGCAGCCTTTACATCAGGACTATAACGTTAATTAACATGTCAAGGCTTGCCATGTCTTCATTAGGGTAGAAACTCCAGACAGCCATGCCTTTTTTCACAGTGCACCCATGGCATGCCCTGTTCAAGTTCTAGTTTCATTCAGGTTGACACACCTTGAAAACCTGTCATGTAGGGTTATCTCCTGTGTCCCAGACTTGAGCTTGATGCGTTTTAGCCCTTGACTCACTCACTCCACACACATGGCACAACAGTTTTCTAGAAACGGGTATATCGAGAGTTTGTTTTACTTCTCGTGCATTAAGGTGATGTTTCTGAGAACTTTCCCGTTGGCATGTTTCCCATACTACAGGCACGTTTCATGAACCAGTCAAGCCAGTCAGTGTGAACCTTTCCCCACTGAAGAAAGTGTGAACTCTGTAACCCTCTGCCAGGCATCACACAATGTCCAGAAACTCTTAAATCAAGCAGTTGTATAAAATCTGTAACTGATGAACCATTACACTGTTGGGTTACAATTAATGTTTGCAGCGCTGTCACCAGGATCACTGGGAAAGTGTAGTCCCATTTACTGTCGGTGGTGACCAGTTTAAGCCTGCTTTAGTTATTTTGCCCCTTTTCTCGTCACTTTGTAAAGTTTTTCCTTTAACGCTACATGCTGCCAAAAAACTTAAAATATTCTCCCATTGGGAAAACGTTTCACTCATATGTTTGTGTCCTCATGAACAATGTCCAGCAGGTGAGGTGGCATAGTTTTGTTATGAACAAAAACAAGCTATTTTGTAATTGGGCAACAAATTATTTTTATTTAGCCACATGTACATGTTTCTTGAATAAATTCTAGTTACACTGTCGCTCTTTCTCTGAAAAGGAGAGACGCTGACAGCTGCCCATTGTACTCCTCGTACACTCTTGGCTTTGTCCGCCTCAGACGCTCAGAGCGCACAGCAGCAAAGAATGGCTCAAAGAGTGGCCTTTTCTTCCTAATGCATTCCAGTCTTTAAGTCATTTGTAGTTTGAGTAGAACTACAAATGACTATAGTTGAACACGGTTCAGATCATGTTGGATACCAGTCGCATGTGGCACAAATGACACTGTGTGCTGTTTATGAGACTTGCTACCTGTTGGAAGGTCATTATGAAAGTGGAGGAACTTTGGGAAACACTGAAAAGCATTCTTCATCATTTTCTGATATTTTTTGACCAAACAACTAATGAAATTAATTTTAAAAAGTGTAAATCTTCTACTATATATGCTGTTTTTGGACACTGATATTACCTACTTGTATTTAAATGCCAGTGAACTCATGTGTGGTGCAAACTGACTTCCTAACCATTTCCTTTTGCTTTTCTAGGTCGAATTTCAAGGGTCTTGTCTGAAAATGGAATTTGATAACATAAAGTCCTCAGCTGCACTCATTTATGATGAGTTCATCCAAAATGCAGGTGAGTCTTGGAGTTTTCTTACACATCACTTTTGACTTTGTTTGTGTGGGATTCCACTTTAAGCTATTAGAAGGAATTTTTAACTGGTTATGAAATGGTCTCAATTTATTACTGATTCTTCTGTATGACCTGCATAAGTTAATAAGACCATCTGCTAAAAGACAGACTATTTCTGTGTGGTTATTCTGAATGCCTGTCACAAGGTCTGATTCTCTTTGAAATCAGATGAAATCATCCTGTAATCATATTTTCCCAGGTGAAGTTAGTGAGTAGTGTGTTAGCCAGTTAAAAAGTTTTTGAAGTTATAGTTTGTGGTTGTTAGAGTCGCTTTGGTCTAGAGGGGCCTTCAAAATCAACAAAATATGAAAGGTCCTCATCATAACTTTAACATGGTTCACTACTTCACACAACCTCACAAACCTGTCCACATGCTTCTGTTACAGACTCGCGGACAAAGGACTGGTTTCTCATGTCGTCTCCGTTTCCTCAAACGATCATCATCGCAGCGTACATCTACTTTGTGGCATCGCTTGGGCCCAAGATAATGGAGAACCGCAAAGCCTTCGACCTCAAAGGAGTCCTCATAGTCTACAACTTCAGCGTGGTGGCGCTCTCGCTCTACATGTGCTATGAAGTGAGTCATCATGGAGTCATCTTTTTTCTTCAGTTAGTGCACAGTTGACACGAAGTTTGTGGTGCCAAAATCATTCTTGACTGTAAGAACATTGCATACCAGAGCAAAAATGAAAAACACCTCTTTGTGAAGAACAGAGCCATGACACGTGACATGAGCAGGAGTCTTGTGAAATACACACGTTCATTTTTGACTAGACTGTTTGATCTGAGGTGAAACCAGATTGGCGAGTGCAGTCTTTCATGATCTGTAAATGCTGCAAACGTCTTTTCAGAACTGCATAACTTCTGCGTGACTTGATGTCTGGGATCTTTCTTGTCGAAACTAGGGACTTGCTGATCCCATACTTGATTTCGGTCAGATATTGGCCAAATTCAGTGGATTGCATGTCAGGTGAAAAGTATCATTCAGTATGATCCATTGGCCTAAACTGTGACATAAATTCTGGATTTGAGCAACATACCGTTAAGAGAATTGTCACAAGTAGCACAGATGAGCAGTACGTGTAGTCAAGATGTACTTAATTTTATTGCTGTAATTTATCTGCAATGCATATCGACTAGGGTTACAAATTTTACATTTCCTTAAGTGATAGTTAAATACATTAACAATCAATTGATTAATCACTAAGATACAAAGCGCAAGTCAGTTTAAGTGTAATATAAACTATTCTAGTGCCACATTAGCTGTGTGAAACAATTCATTAAGCACAAACAACTTCATCATACTGAATAATAAAATAATAAGGCTTTTACTCAATGGCTGCTCTTACTGGCCTGTCCTCAACAAATGGTGCAAAATAAAATTTAGAAATGGCAGTTATTGCGCCCCATTTGAGAAACGAGGCAGGCCAAGCCAAATTGTATATAGTCTGTTAATTGTCAGTTAATACATTTTAAATCAGTTAAATTCTTAACAGCAATTAAAGAATTGATTAATCATTAACTGGCCTATTCCAAATACTTCTAAAAGAATTAAGAAAAACAAAGACATCCAAGTAACACCAGAGAAGAGAATTTAATGCTCCGTACCATGTAATCAGGGTCTTGAGTCGCATCAAATAAAATAAATGACAACAATAACATCTAGAGATGGTTTTGAAAGTACAATATTTCTGAGCTTTTTTCTTATCCTCAGTTACTTGTGAATAACCACTCTTTGCATTCTTGTTCTTTTCAGTTTGTGATGTCTGGATGGGGAACTGGATACTCGTTTCACTGTGACCTGGTCAACTACTCAGATTCACCACAGGCTATAAGGGTAAGCCCAACATTTACAGGCTGGGATGTATTACGTTATGTAGTATAATATTCGGTTGTTTCCTTTAGAACCAGTTCTGAAATGTTCTTTACGGTCTCCTCTAGATGGCGTCAACATGCTGGCTTTACTACTTCTCAAAGTTCATTGAAATGTTGGACACAGTAAGTTGCAAAACTTATCATTTATGTGATTCATTTATACATTCGAGTCCCATCAATGCCACCCTTTTTTTTTGACAAACTATATTGTCCCTTCTCAGGTCTTCTTTGTGCTGAGGAAGAAGAACAGCCAGGTGACATTTCTTCATGTCTACCATCATTCAATCATGCCATTCACCTGGTGGTTTGGAGTTCGGTTTGCACCAGGTACAATTTCCTCTTCTTTTTTTTTTAATGTTTGAGCAATATTTTCCATGACATGAAACTTTTGTCACTGTGTGACCATTATTAATCCTGATGCACTCCCTATTTCCAGGTGGTATGGGAACATTCCACGCCCTGCTCAACTGTGTCGTCCACGTTATCATGTACTCGTACTACGGCCTGACTGCCATGGGCCCCAGCTACCAGAAGTACCTGTGGTGGAAGAAATACCTCACTACCATCCAGCTGGTATGTCAAAGACTGCCCATTATTTTTTCCTGACTTGTATCTCAAAGTGTACATGAAAGATGTGTGTTGAATCTTGGCAAAAGAATCGACCCTTCCTTTCTTTGTTGCTCCTCAGATCCAGTTTGTTTTGGTGACCAGCCACATCTCCCAGTATTTCTTCATCAAGGACTGCCCCTACCAGTTCCCTGTCTTCATCTACATCATCGGCCTGTACGGCCTGATTTTCCTGTTCCTCTTCCTCAACTTCTGGTACCATGCCTACACCAAGGGCAAGAGGCTGCCTAAAGTGCTGCAGGCTCAGACATGGTCGCACCACACCAACGGAGTTATGAACGGAAACGCCAATCACGAAAAAGACGAGTGATGCAGGACTCGGCTCATCGGCAGGTTTCGGGGTTGACGAGAGTTTGAACCCCGGTTTGTTTGGACTGTATTTTTTGATTGCTTTTCTATCTGCAGCTGCAACAGACAATCTTTAAATTATGACCAAAGCTATACATGAGGTTTATTGACCCAAGCTGAAGGGTTTTTATTCTTTTTTGTTTATTAGTTTGTTTACACTGAAGGTAAATCCTGAGATCTACTATGGAAGTTTACAAATATCCCCCCATTTTCTGCTCCAGTATGGTTAAAAAAAAAAAAATCTCGTCAGAAATCATCAGGGTTTCACCTGTGGTACACTTGTAGGACCCTTGGTGACATACTGGGCCTCCTCAAAAAGCTTCTTTTTTTTACTTTCATGACTTGATCTTACTTCACAGGAGACTTTTAGGAAATCCAGTTTAGGTTTTTAAAAGTTGTGCACTGAGAAGTTTGAGGGTTGTTTATTTCACATGGCCTAAAATCACTGTTCTGAGTCTATATGGTGTTTAGACTACACATGTTAAAGGTTGCATGCATGCAGAACAGGGTGTTTTTTTGTTTGTTTGTTTTTTTCTTCTTTTTAGTTTTGCTCACCTATGCATGCCTAGTTTTCTGTGGCTTGAGTCACAACCGCTGCTAATGGTGCAGACATCCAGTGAAAGGAGCCATCCTCTTTTCTAAGGTGGCCTCAACTTTTTTTTCTCCCGATTTAACAACAATAATAATAATCATCCTATGATGCACTGGTGTGACAGATGCCAGAGAGGAAGGCTGATGGCCCACTGTGGTTCTTGTAGGATCCCGGACAGAGCTAATTTTTTCAACTACTCACTGAGGCTTATTGCAAACTAAAGGTTTTACAGGACCAAAGTACACACAACTGCATGGATTCACCGTTTAGCCAGTCAGGAAACATGAGCAGCCTTTGCTTGCCTGCTTTTTAAGTATTTTGCTTCATGCGTTGAAGTTCTGGCTGGAGTCGGGCAGTGCCTTTAACTGAAGTCTGTGGAGTAGTTTTCTATGTGGTTATGATGATCTTGAACTGAAAAGTGAATGTAACACTCTGCTCCTTTGGGTGACTGAGGACACAGGATTGAGCTTGGCATGGCGGTGGAAAGAGTTCCACGTTTTTTTTATTCAGGTGCAAGCCCATGTTAACACTAAAGATTTATATGTACACATACAGTGCATACAAATGAGGGTGAACTGTTGTTTTTTTCCAGTTCCTTCTCAGATCCCTTCTTATACTGATAGTTATACTGTAGTTATAAGAAAATGATGTGACATGACGAAATGTTGTTTATATTGTATTTTATATGTATTTATATAAAAATAAATGATCAATTGTACTTTGAATTAATCTCATTTTGCTTCTGTTTATTTGAAAAAGAAATACCTCACTGTGACAAAGCTGTAAGTGTGATAAACGTTTAAGGTAGGATTTGTCCAAGCTGTTCCTGAATGCACCAGAAAGATAGTTGATTGAGTCTCATCCCCAGGCAATCAAGTATAGATGTTTTGTATTTATAAAATATCTCAAGCTCAGCAAATTAATGTGAATATAAGAAAATGCAAGCAGAGGACAGCGGATAGCAGACACAGCCACCACTGCCACCATACATCTCTAATAGGTAATAAGTGATGATTGGGAAGGATCGTTTGAGTCTACACTTATTTTTAAGGGAAATGTTGCAAATTATACCTTTTTTTTAAGGCAGCAGAATTTTGAAGAAACCTTAAAATGCCACTTAACAGAGTTTCATAAGTTACTCAAAACTTCAAAATAAAAGGAGCTCACTGCAGTTTTGAGGTCATTTCAGATAAGTTACTCAGTCTTGGTAAGTGATGATCAACTTTGGGTGCGTAAGGAACCCGTAAGAACAACATGAACCATATGCACTGGTTGAAATTCAATCAATCAATCAGAATAACATTTGATAAGAACCCATATGGAAAATGGTTGTATAAAACATGTAAATCTACGTTATTCCTATCCTAACTGATTCATGCTTTGACCTGACTGCAATGAACTATTTTCACCAGTAGAAGGTGCTGTTCAACTGAAAGAGTGTTTGCTGTGTACAGTTTTCAGTGCATTACAGTAAGATGGATCACCACGCAACAATGGATATAATTAATTTCACATTCATGAAATAGCATGTCAGCCCTGCTCTAAGTCATCTAGTTGTGTATTATTGAGCAGCAGAACGTCAACTGTACCTCCATGTGCTTCTCTCGGTGTGCAGGACAATGTTGACCACTAATACATTATATCATGAAAACTAGTAAATAGAGAAAGCTTCACAGAAATAGCTTAAGAACAATGTGTTATGTTCCAGAGACTCCAGATCTAAATCCAAATGAGAATTTCTGACTGGACATGAAAAAAGCTTTTCACTCACTTTGTCAGTTCAACTTGAAAAAGCTTTTTCACAGAAGAGGTGCTATATTACAGAAACTTAGTATCTTCAGTCTTATGTTAAGATAGGAAGAGTTTATGAAAGGATTTTCTCCCCAATTTGGTTTCACAGGAACAAATCCTAACCAACTTTATGATCCTTGTCTTATCTTACTTCATCCTTTTGACTCTGCTTTTCTCATCCCACCAAGCGGAACAACTTTGTAACTGTTAAGGATTTGACAAATGTTTAGATAGATTGGGATCTGCAAGTTAGGAAGTTTGTTTGTTGGTTAGTTTTTGTTTTGTTTTGTTTTGTTTTGTTTTTTATTGTCACTGTTTTGTGATGCGTTTCTGTCTTTCATGTGCTGCAGAACAGGAACCTGCTGTAAACCAGTTTTAACTGAGTCAGGCCCGATTAATTGTAACTGTTTTTTTATTGTGTTACTATTAATCTTTTTCTGTATAATAAATAAATGAAATGAAGTGTCTGTAATACATATGTGCAAACCTGATGGAGACCTAACCATATATAGGGATGTATACTGCTGCCAAAGTTGCACATGAAAACAAGTGTATTATATTTGCAATGAACTTAAACCATTTTCCAGCTGTTTTCACTTTGACTTCATAGTGGGGTTTTTTTTTCTGTTGACAGGTGTTGAAAAATGCTGCATTCAAATGGAACTCGTGGACTTAAGACAAGGGAAGTGGTGCACATAATGTCATGAACTCCGAGCTCTCAGAAAACCTCCAGTTCACAATATTGTGAATACGATAAGAGGGGGGTGTTCATATGGACAATTAAACATGAAAACTTCCAATGGAGTTGATTACTTTTTGAAGGCACTGAATATCCTCTAAATATGTAACTTTCCAATAGCTTATATACATATAAATCAGATTTAGAACAATTTATATTTTATTTTCTTTCCCTTTTTAAAAAAAAAAAAAAAAAAAAAAAAACCTTTTTCCTTTTCTTTTGTCTCATTATTACAATTTATAATGAGTCTTGTCATTTCTATTGTTATTTTATATCTTTACTACTATCTTTGTTTTTGAAAGGGATCTGTGGGCTTGGATATAAGAAGGTGCTAATTTCATATTGGGGCACAACTGCTGCATTTTTTTTAAATAAAAGAAGCGATAAAAAGAAGAATTTATATTTTATATTTTTGAAAAAAGGCATTTTTTTTCTCTGTGAATACTGTCAACACACACTTCTCCCTCTCCATCACACAAACACACTCACACCCGGGAAACAGCAGAGCACACTGACCTGTCTATTACATCAACGCGTACTTCTGCACTTAAGTGGTACATAATGACACCACCACTAACCAACAGCTCCTCAGTTTTTTTTATTGAATGACACTCAGCAGCGTTATGGGAAATATGAGAGCTTTTCACACATAAAAGGAAGCTGACATTAGTATAACAACTCATGGCAGAAATCATTTAAAGTCTGCTGCCTCTGTGGTAAATGAGCACTGGAACTAAGTGATGAGAGCAGGCAGCAGGACAGCCCAGCCCTCGGAGGGCATGGATGATCGCTCTCCACCATGATGAGTTCCAACAACCGCTGTCTGTCTCCGAGCCACCCTCGCAGGTCCGTCCCTGGTTTTACTATGGGAGAGGCCTGGATAACTAGGTCATTATCAGGCTGGACGTGTGAGGCGGCAAATATGTCTAACACAAATGAGGTGAGTCAGTGGGCAGGGTTTGTTCCTGCTGCTCACCACAAGATTCACAATGATTAAAAGTACATATATATA
>JAJHUR010099428.1:0-10772 GCA_027495735.1 Lutjanus campechanus | reverse complement strand
CCAAGCATTTTCAAGGTGTTTAAAAAAAAAAAAAAAAAAAATCTTTCCCACCACCTTGTAGCAGAGGTCAATGACATTTATGTATGTTCAAAATGATTAGGCACATTACACATTAAATCAGATGTTTTTGTGCTATAAACCAATGCAAATTTTGTGCATTTTTCTGACCAAATCGATTAATAGATTAATCATTAATGATACAAAACTCATGTGTTTTTTCTCCCCTAAATTTAAATAATAGTTAGTTTACGTATTCAACAAATGACTCAGTCAAAACAAAACAATGTCAAATGATCAGTGCTCACTGCCATTTTTAGACTATGGATTAATTATCAATTAATATTTTTAATCAGTTAAATTCTTATGGAAATAATTCAATTAATCATTAACGTTCCTAAACAAAACCCACATCTTGTTTTATGATACAACACAACAGAGAAGTAACAAAGGAAACTGCAACAAAGTTTCAAAATGTGCAGTCACATGTGCAGAGCAGCACACGAGGCTTGAGCGGAGTCTTTATTTTATGCAAAAGGAAAAAGCAATTAGGCTCTCCAACTTATTTTATTTCTTTAGGCTAGTGATTCCCAAAACGTGGGGGCCCTGCAGGTGGGCTTTGAGAGGCCATGAAAAATAAATAAAATGGTTTGAAGTTTCAGTTTTATAAGTATGAAACTGCCACAAAATTAGATTTTTTTCTGCAAAAAGTGATGATAAAATAAGAAGTAATAAAACAGTCATGGGATTTAATTTAAGTGATATTTTTCATTTATCTCACCTTGATGAACAGGTTACATTGTATCTGCTAATCTGTCACATTAACACCAGGACGTATTTTACATTTCATTGGTACGATCAGTTAAGAGTGTTGATCAGAGTTGTGATTAAAGGTTTGTGTGGGCTGCAGAAGATTTTCAGATTTCAGACTAAGGGGTTGCATTCATGAGTTGGGAACGGTTGCTTTAGGCCCAAGTGAACTATTCAGTCAGTTTCAGGCACTTAATCCAAGATTCAAGCACTTTTCAAACCTTAAGAACATGACAATAAAATTTCAAGGATTTCAAGCACCTGGAAGAACCCTGTTTTAAGTACTTTTCTCCTCTAACTGATTAGCAGGTTAGTTGTTGGTAGGCATACAGCATTTCTTTGAAGTTCCAGTCTTTGTGCTAAGCTAAGCACCAAGAAAAGCAAATAACTGATAAACCACAGGACAAAGTGGGAACACTCAAAATAACTTACAAAATACTGATGAGGATTCAATACAAGAAACCAGTGTACTAGTTCTAACGCATTTGTTTTTAATCATTGAAAAACTTCCACAAAATCATTTTCCATTCAGTGTGCATACAGCAGCTCAAAACTTTACACCATATAAGGAATTCCTAAACTGCAGTGTAAACTAACAAAATGGCAAATGATGAAAAACAAGTCGAACTGGTTGTAAAAAAGCTGTTCATTTTAATAGTAAGACTGCTGGTGGCAGTGAGTGATTTCAAACTATGTACACAACGCACAATAATCAACATCTTCAAATCACAAACTACACACAACAATACCATCCATTTCAAAGTCTGTTTGTCTGGGAAGTCTCACAGCGATAACTGAGACACCAAAAGCTGATGTCATGTTTCAATTTTCAGCAAAATGTTCAGACAACTTGTCCATAAATGAAAACATGCTATACACTATTCTATAAAAAAAAGACAAAAATTGTACAGACAATATTACAGTATAGTTCAAAACAACTTTTTTTTTTTTAAATAAGGGGATGTGTAAAAAATTTTTTATATGTAGGGCACCGGTCTGCAGCAGATTTTACTCATTCTAGTCCTGAGATCCTGCTTTTTAAAAACAACAAAAAGACAAGTTACTTATTTTTTCCCCAACACCACTGTGGGCCGCATGTCCTGCAGCTGCTTCAACATGCGCTCGGTGACACTTTTTGAAAAGGACTTGTCTATAATTATTTTAACTTTACTAAGTGCTTTCAAATTCTGACGGTTGCTGAACTTGACACAGGTGTCTTTGGTGTTGAGAGTGGGTGGTTTTCTACACACCTCCGGTACGTCAACCTTCCTCACCAGGGGATGTTCACATTTGTTTGACTGTTCCAGGAACTTTAAGAAAGACATCTCAAATCCCATTGGTTTGAAAGAGGCCAGCGGGGCGCTCTGCTCAGTCACCTCCTCCTGCTGCATTATCGCGGGGAGGGAGTTGTCGGACTCCTCGTCTTTGCTGTAGACGACGTCGACCTTGGTCGTGCGTGGGATCTTCTTGCGCTTCACGATTTTTTCGATCAGTTTTCGTGGACGTCCTCGTTTGCGTTTGAGCACCACAGAGCCGTCGGAGCTTTCGTCGTTTGACAGTTTGCTGTCAAACAACGCTGCGGGGATCCCTGCTGTGGTCCTTTTGCGTAGGACGGGCTTTGAATATTCATATTCTCCTCCTCCTGGGCCGGCGTCAACGGCCGGCGCCTCATTGTCCGAAAGGTCGGAGGTGTTTTCCGATTTGGAATCATCACTCCTGATGGGGCGGCACTTCTGCCTGGGGAACTTTTTGCAGAATATGAAATGGCTCCTTTGTTGTTCCAGGTACTTCATTGACAGTCCGTGTCCTACGTAATGTTTTAATATGCTGCGCTCTGATTTCATGACTGACTCACAACCTTTAATCATACAGGGGTACTGCAGAGGAAATTTCTTAGTGCACATTGCGGATGCCTCCACTTTAGATTTCAAGGAGGGTTTTCCATATTTAGTCCAGTGATTGTTCTTTGCTTTATTAACTCTCTTTGTGTCATTTACCCTCTGCAGGATCTTTTTATTGCTCTCAATGTTTTCCTTCCCATTACTCGGCTTGGTGATGGGGTAATGCAAAGGCTTAGGGGTCGGTTTTATATCTTCTTCTTTTATTCGTTGACTCTTTAGTTTGGTCTGGTACAGGTCCTGATGTTTTTTCATGACATGTCTGAGCATGTTTGACTTTGTGGCATACGAACGGTCACAGCCTTCGATTTCACACTTGAACGAGCCGTTTAATTGTTCGGGTTTGGCCAGTGTCACATCTTTATGCTGTTCCTTGACATGCCCTATGTACTTCCAGTAGGTAGTGAAGGAAGCTGTGCATCCTTGGTGGCCACAGACAAACCTGCCGAACTTGATGCCGGACAACAAACTCCCAACCTTCTCAAGGTTGAATTCATGCAGCTGAAGATAATGCTGCAAAAGGTTGGGGACTTCTTGGAAAACTCGGCAGCAGTCCTTGACCTGGCATCTGAATTCAGAAATTTGGGGCATCTCTGCTTCTGGATCCTCCTCTTGATGGTCCATTACTTCATCCAGCTCCTCAGTCTGGTCCTGGTCTTTGTTCACCTCCAGTGCTGACAAAGCAGACTGATGAACAGCCCTGTAGTGGAGGATCAGATTGTGCTGGATGGTGAAGGCTGCCACACAGCCTTGATGAACACAGCAATATGGTCTGTAAGGACTCATGGAATCACCTGAGCTGGTCTTCTTCTCTTTTGCCTTCTTGTTAATGACCATGCTTGGCTTAGGTATGGGCTGCCTGTTGAGAGCAGATTGCTTGTTGAGAAACTGAGGGTTATTAGGTGGAGGCATGGCAGCCAGAGCATGAGAGAGAGGAACTGACACTTTGGGCAAACTGGCTCCGATTTGTGGACCACTTGTGTGTGGAGTGGGCACTTTGGGCAATTTTTTTTGCTGTTCATGTGACCACTGTGCGGCTACCATCCCTGCATGTACTGACTGGAGGGCTGCTGTAAAGGTCTGGGGCTGTGCTGGTGGAATGACTGGTGGACTGTGCATTGGAGCTGTTTGCAAAGGATGAATGACTGTTGAGCGACTTTCATCTTGCAATTTTTGATTTGTTACATCCATGTCAGTAGGTGGTACAAATGCCTGTGATGGGCAGTCATGTTTAACTGTATCTTGGAATGAATACAGATGTGTTGTGTTCTCCACTGATGAATGAGTAGCTGCTGGGGGTTGAGCTGCTCGAGCCTGGTTTTGAATAGCAGCCAATGCAGCATTTTTGGCCTCTTTGCGTTTCTTATCAAGATCTTCGATTTCTTTAGGTGATAATTTGTGAGCTGACTGGTAGTGAGTGCGAAGGTTTGAGTTTCTAGTGAATGCTTTACTACATTTTTGACACTTGAAGGGAGCATATTGGCCATACCTTTTTTTAACCACATTCACCATATCAAGAGAGTAATTGTGGGTCTTGGAGAGGTGTTTCCAAAGGGCTTCAGCTGAAACTGAGCTAAATGTGCAGTTCTCATTCTCACAAGCAAATGGCTTGACAAAGACTGGAGCTGGTCTACGCACATCGACCTTTGTGGACTCCATCTGGCTGTTTGTAGTATTGCTATTTTGTTTCAGGGAAGTTGGCATCTGATCAGATGTTTCTCTGACCAAGTCGAGCCTTTGAAATGCACTTTGAATTTCTGTCATCCACTGTTGTTGGCTGGCAGATAACTGAGTTGGCTCAAGATCTGCATCATATGCCACAATACCTGTGGGGCTCAGTAACTCCTGCTGTGGGGTAGAGGTCTCTCTAAAACCAGTAAAGCTCTGAGTGTTCAGTAGTTGTTCAATTTCGCCAGAGGTTCCTGGAATGATTGCAGAGTTTTCCTGAAACTGTCCCTCACTTGCTGAGTCACTCTTTCCATCATAGGACATTTCATTAAATCCAGAGTTATTGGGAGGACTGCACACCGGGTCAAAAGACATGGGAATCTTTGAACTGACAGGGTCAGTGTTACTTGAATAACATATGCTGTTTCTACGTTGAAAATCGCCAGCCAAAATCTGCTCCCGCAGTCTCTTTTTAATATCTTGCTCAGTTGTCTTCCTTTGTGTCTCAGCCTGCTTGCCACTTGTTACTGGACTAAGCGGACTATCAGGTAACAGTGTTTGCGTCACTGGATTTGAATCTGGATCTGTCTTAATGTTTATCTCAGAGTGACACAACTCACCGTGGTTTTTGGGAACACTTCCAGGAACAGCAGTGGAAGAGTTTTCTGCAAGAATCTGAGAAAGAAGTGGATCAGGGAATTCCCTTCCAGCAAATGTATTAACACTTGGTTGAGGATAATGGGCTATGCTATATGCGTTGTCCTCTTGCTTCACCTGGACATTTTCTGTATGCTGTATGACTGAGCTCCCTGGCAAACGTTCACCAGCTCCATAAGGAACACAAGGGGTTTGAAACAATGGCTGGGGAGCTGGTGTGTTCACAAAAAGATCGGACATGTTGGATTCAGCCATGATTTGTTTAAGAATGTCATCATTTGACTCACCGTTCCCATATACAGGCAAATTATCTAGTGGATAATTGGGATGGGGGTAATCTTTTGTGGCTGTTGAACCATTTGTGACTGACTGATGGGGCTTCTCTTGATAAACAGCAGCAGGATTATAAGACAACTGTGGTTGAGCTGCATTAACTGCTTGCTCTGAATTGAGTAAGTCAAGAAATGATGCTGGCAGGTCTGTGTTCAGTTCCGACTCGTCATATGGTTTGCAGACTGAGCGCTTAGACAAATGGCCTCCGAGGGATTTGGGACTATTAAACTGCCTAAAACACCTACAACAAACAAATTTGCCATTCCTAACAATAGCTGGCCATTTGGTCCTTTTGTTTCTCCTGGCTCGTGTTTGATTTTCAGAAATGTCTTCAGAGACAGCTGGGCCATTTTGAGGTTGGTTGTTACCATCATTTTGGCTTGCACTGTCTGGTGAGGGAAATTCAGACTGCACGTGATTTTGCATTGATTTTGTTTTGTCTGGGCCACTGGAACCAGAGACTGAACTGCTTTGCATCTGTGATGGATATGGTGGAAGAAGGTCTTTTGCTTGTTGTGAAACTTCCTTAGCACTGTCCATGTATGCGGGCAAAACTGACTGAGACCCATTTTCCAAAAGTGATGACTGCAACGACTCTGCTGGTCTGTTCATTGTTGGTCCCATCATAGAGCAAGATGGAACTCCAAGTGGCAGAGCAGCACTGGTGGAACTGACTTGTGGCATCACTTGTATGTTAGGTGGATAGACTTGGGACGGGCCAAAGTTTTGAATTTGTTCACTTCCAGGGGTTGGTTGCCAATTTTGACTACTGGGATTTTGATCACCTCCTAGCTGAGAGAGAACAATGGGATTTAGAACATTTTCCATCAGAAGTGAAGCATTCTGGGAAGATGAGGAATGGGGATGTAGGGCAGTATACTTTGTGCTTGTACCCATGTTAGTATAAGGAGGTGATTGGATAACATTCTGCCTCTGAATTCCATGAACTGGCACTCTGTTGCCCTGCTGGTTCTGAAGTGAGGCAACTGAACTAAGATGTCCGACAGATGGTGTGGGCCGTACTGGGGCATAGCTTATCTTGATTTTAGTACGAACAATTTTCCACTGCTCATAGAATTCTGGGTGGACTGCTTTCATGTGCTTAGTTACACTTCTGTAGGAGCTGTAGTGCCTTGTACATGTTTCAAATGCACAGTGATATCGCTCTCTCTGTCCTGGTGGGGGGGCTGTGCTGGTTGAGGATGTCACAGAGTTCTCTGGTCTGTTCCCAGTTAGTGGCTGCGGGGTCACTGTTGGAGGAAGTGGTTGTGTCATCGCTGGCTCTATGGAGTTCGGGAGTGGTGATCCTGTTAACAGGTTGCTACTACACATCGGCCCTTGCTGCCCTGGCAATGGTAAGTTGCACTCAGAGTTGTAACTCATTGCTTCAGTATTTACATTACTAAGGAACATGTGCGGCTGGCCTTGTGAGACATCTGCATTATAGTCATGTGACACGTTACCTAAATTAGCTTCAAATGGGGGTACTGTTTGATTCTGTTGGGGTGGTCGCATATAATCAAGAGAATGACCACCAGAACTATCTCTGTGTCTGTTAGCACCAGACAAATGGGAATTCACAGGCTGAATCACAGAATTATTTAAACTCTGTGTCTGATTGGTTGAGAAAGGCATATCTTGTGGTCCATGTTTTACACCGTATCGTCCTAAGGCTTCTGCTGATGCCTGTGATGATTTCAGCAAACTCTCAATGGTCACTGGCAGAGTACCATGATCAGGATTAACAGCACTTTCAGTGTTCCAGTTTTCTTGGGAATTCTCTGGTTTCAGTGGAGTGTGATTGGTAAGCATTTGTTCAATGAGTGAAGGGCCAGGCTTTTGTGAGATCTGTTCAGAAGATGGACTTTCCTTTTTTGGGGTGACGTGCTTCTCCTGGTGCAAATCCAGCTGCTGTTGTGAATGGAATACCATTTCACAGCCCGCGTGTTTACAAGTGAAAGTTTTATAATGTTGTGCCTCGTGGTCATAGAGTTTGAAGGCCTCATTGAAAATCTTTCCACAATTTGGAAACATGCATCTAGCCTTAAAAACAGGATGTGTTTTCCTGTGTATAAGGAGCTCAGTGTTGGACAGGAAACTCGCTTTGCAGTTTAACTGTATGCAGATGTAAGGCTTGACACCACAGTGGACCTGTAAATGGTCATTAAGATGGGTGACATTAACAAAGTGACGGCGGCAATATTGGCATACAACCTTTTTGCTCTGCATTTCGAGGAAAGTCTTAACTTCCTCGGTGTCCCCATGACCTTTAACATGTGCAACAAGGTTTTTGAAATATTTGAAGCTCCTTCTGCATTTTCCTATAGGGCACACATTGTCATCAACACTCTCCATGTTACACCCATCCACTGTGGCCTGAACATTATGACCCAAACCATCGTTTTGCCATGGGGAACCAGTGTTTTCATAGAGTTCATTTTCTGTCTTTGCCTTTAATGCTGCAATAACAGGAGCAGCTGTTTTAGGATTGGCCAATTTCTTGTTTGTTTTCATTGCAGTCAGCCGTTCCTTGCATGACTGCTTAACATGGGATGTTACATGTGGAAGCAATGTGTCTTTTGAGGTAAAGGTTTGAGCACATATTGGGCAGCTGTACACTCCACCGCTCAGATGAGTCTGTGCATGGCGTACAATCCTGTGGCCGAGAAACTCTTTGTCACACAGCACACAGTACTGCATGTACGCCTGCCAGTTTCTGAACCTGGCAGATATGAAACCTTTTTCTCTCAGTTTCTTCATTTCTCTGTTTTTCTGTTTCTTGTCCGTTATATCTTTTAATTCGTAAGTGCCGCTGACTAAGTGGTCTGGGAGATTATTAAACCCTTCCAGATTGAAGAAGTCCTCCTCCTCTTCGGGGTCCTCAGTATCATTCAGCAAATCAATGGATGAAACTATTGAAGCTTCTTCACCCATTAGCGCTAGACACTGACGCTTCAGAGTTTTCCAGTCCCAGAACTCCGGGTCAAAAGGCCACTGGGTTTTAAAAACCAGCAGGAGCTCACAGCGTAGAGAGTTGGGAACAGGCATACTCTCATCCTCTAGTTTCTGATCTGGTTCGTTGTAAAGAGTCTCCACAGCATAGTATGAGTCCACTGTGGGTTCCAGGAGAAACTCTGTCAGCTGGCAGGCTCGCTTGACTTCCAGGTCAGTAGGAAGCAAACAGGAGATAGTTTTACACACAGTGGCCTTGGTGCTTCCATCGTCTGATGCCATCCGGAGAGCCCTTATGCACATTTCAATGCACACTGGCAGTCCAACGCTGTCAATCTATGAAAAAGAGAAAGCTTAATAGTTTCAAGCTGCCAAACATATGAAACAGTAATTCAGAAACTCAACAGGGATTTTCACTGGAAAAACTTTTTTTTTTAAAATTTCTCATATCAATAAAGTGAATAATTACTTTCATCATAATCATTATTTTATGAACATACATGATTGGTTGAAAAACCAATCACCAGCTGTAGTCGGCTTCATTCAACTTAAGTCCAGTGGCTCAACATGATCCGAATATTTAATATCATTGCCAAAATGTGGTTAAGCACACTTCCATTTGTCTTGAGCTTTTTAGTTTTATCATTTACAACCTATGTAAGCAAACAGATAAAACACAGAATGCTAACCACATTATTTTGGCCAACATGAACAAACATAAAGTTGATGACACCGTGTCATCCTTACTAATCCACTGTAAACCACATGAAATAAAGCTGACCATGGCTTCTGTGGTCTACGCACACATTTTAAGCTTACAAGCAGTGATCATTTGTTACTAAAAAGACTGCTTTAAATTTACTGGAAAACAATGTGGAAGTGTGTTATAATTAGGGGTGGGACTTTAACGCGTTAATTATGATTAATTAATTACAAAAAAAATAACGCGTCAAAAAAATTAACGCATTTAATCGCAGAACAGAACGGAACGTTTGTCAGTGCTTGACTCCCTGGTCGACCGATCACACTGATGCACAAAACAGGCCAAAACACACCGCCGGCGGACGCCGCGCATCAAAACAGCTGCCCCCATTATTTTCTATGAAGAAGCCCCACACCGGCGGGGCTTTACGCCACTGTCCTATTCCCAGCGTCGCCGCGCCTGAAAAAAACGCGGGTTTACCACGAGAAACAGCAGTTCAATGCTTCAATATAATGTTGGCTCAACTACAGTCGTTATTTCCTTGTGTGTTTCTTGCTTTTCACTGTAGTTTCAACTGTTTCACCTGTTCCTTCAGGTCCTCTCTCTGCCTGCAGTCTGACTCTTTACAGACACTTGTGCCGTTTGTCTTGACTTGGTTTGACTCTGTTATTCAGGCCTGCATGGCAGGGATTCACATCTCAGTGCTGCCGACGTGTGTGTCTGTTAACTCACTTGTTTTTAGTCAAGTGGCTGACGCTGGACGTTTCACTTCACTTTCACAACAATATTTTGTTGTTTAAATACATGTATGTGTCTATCATTTGATTAAGTCATATACCAAAATCCATTTATATTGAAAAATGTTGCTTCTTGTGGTAAATATGGTTATGCGATTAAAATGCGATTAATTGAGATTAATTAATCACAAAGCCTCTAATTAATTAGATTAATTTTTTTAATCGAGTCCCACCTCTAGTTATAATACATGATAGTCAAGAGTTAAAGAGTGACAACTTCTGTTTTTCATTGGGCCCACACTTTGAATACACCACAACAGCTGACTGTTTACTGACCTCTGATTGGATGACCTTGATGAGGAACAGGATGTGGTACACGGTTTTGGAAAGTAAGGACATCTGGCGGCATCTGTCGAGGAAGGCCTGCTCTGACGATTCTAATCGCTTCAGCAGCTTGCTCCAAAACAAAGTCAGCTCCCTGATTTGAAAACATAAAAAAAAAAAAAATCATTGGTTGGTCATTTTCTATTCATTTATGTTATACTGACCTCTAGCCTGTCAATATAAGCCACTTTTTAACAACATAATGTACAACACACAATAACAGACAAATAACCAAAGAGGTTTTTTTAACAATGGACACGGTGCATTTACAACACTTTGTGATTTTTATGCCCAATTCATTATGTTATTACACTTAAGGACAGGAGCTTATCAGACCCACTCTCAGGACTGGATAACACTTCATGTTCCTTGTGTCAATTCTGAACTAGGAAAGGCTGCTTTAAGGTTCTGTGCTCCTGACTCATTGAATAACTTGCAATGTCCTTTACATTTTTAGTCCCTGAGATTTTAAAAACACGCTTAGAAATCTTAATGTTCTTACATGTACATGATTTAACTAAGAATTATCTTAATCTATTGTAGAATTCTTATCGGCTGTTTATTTTATTTGTTTCTATTGTATTTCCGCTTTGATGCCTAATGTAATCTCGGTATCATTGAAAATGAGGGCCA
>JAJHUR010099427.1:0-14590 GCA_027495735.1 Lutjanus campechanus | reverse complement strand
GATCGGCATCTGTAGTTGTATCACGCTCATACCATAGTTGTGTAGTTGTAACCTTGTGTAGTCGTTCTGTCGGTGGTGTGGCTGTAAAGTGGTTGTATTTACCTTGTAGTGTTGGTGCATGCAGAAGCGGCACACTTTGGTCTTGATGTCTTTGCTGACATGTTTGGAGGACGGCAGGAAGCCACATTTAGGCTAAAAACACAACACAAAACAAAAAGAGCTGCTGAGCAACACTCACAGTCACAGTCAGCCTCATGTGATTTGTTGCTTTAGCTCAGGTTATCTGGATGAGAGTGATTCATAGGCAAACATTTCTAAAACTGTGGCCGGAGGAAGATAATCCTTGTAAACAGGATCTGGAGTTTTATCAAAACCAGACTCAAAACTAATAAGAATGTTAACGAATCTGACTCAAATAGAATTAACTTTTGTCAATGCCACCATTCACTTTTAAAACGGGGGAAAAATGTTTTTATGCCTAAAAAAAGAAATCTGTGTGGGTGTGTGTGTGTACCTTGATCTCGATGCAGAGTGGAGGAGTGTGTGTTGGCTGGTGGAGGACTGGAGAGGTCAGGTTGGGCAGACAGAGAGCACAGCCGCTGTAGATGTCCATCACCTTATCACAGCGCCATGCTGACACACACACACAGAACATTTTCAGTACATGTCTGATATGTCGTTGCATATTTGCTGACCAGCTACAGATTTAAACTTACTTCTAACACCATATTTTGTATTTCTGACATTTTGTAAATTAATTATTTGTGTGCGTTTGTATTTGTTAACTTGTTTGCCTCAAATTTCCCCTTGAGAAACAGAGAAAGTGGTGCAATTAGCAATTAGTTTCATTATCAATTAATCTGCACATTATTTTTGTGATAAAAAATACGATAACGGTAAAATATCCCATTTACCCTTGATCATCAAATGTCTTGAGTACCAGTCTAAAATCTAAAGATGTTCAATTTAATATCATGTTAACACACAATTTATTTTTGATTGAGTAATCAAATAATTACTGCTGTTACTGTTGCAGCTCTACAATAAAGAATTTAAATTTATTTACTTATTTTCTTTATTCGGTTACTTTTTCTTTAAACTTGAAGACTGGCAGACCCAAACTTATCTGATTGAACACACGGCTCATGTTTCCTTAATTTGACTAACAAAAATCCCCGGAGACTCCACTGTGATCTGCTCCTGACTGTGTGACACTCACATGATCTGTATGAACTGAGGCAGGCAGCATTTTTACACACTACTGAAGCGTCTATATATCACACCTAACTTCTTTCTCCATTAAAGGAATAGTCGCTAACACTTTGGGAAACACTCTCCATCCAACATGAAATATGTCTTATATGTTATATCAGAAGAACAAGAACAAGAACAAGAGCTTTGGAGGTGCTCACTGGCTGATTTTATTACCTCCAGTTATAACCAGACAACCTATTTCCCGTCTCTTTCCACCCCATTTCATAAAATATCAAACCAATACCAGATGTTTCCAACAGAAATGATCAAAAAAACAGTTTTACCTGGTCTTTGATGCTGAACTTTGATTGACAGCTGCCGCACAAACTCTAGCGGCAGTTTGACCACTTCCTGCAGAGAAAATTAAGTCAGTCGCTTTAGTCCAGTTTGTGTGCAGAACATGTCCGATGAAGAAGAAAAACTTATTTCCTTTTTTCTCTTATCTGACTGTTTGTAAAGCACTGTGATCTCCTGACAGTGTGTTCATCACCAGTTTGTCATGTGAGTGATAATGTACAGAGCCGGCTGCTGTAAACGCACCAGCTCAAACAGCTTCAATAAACAACCCGATACAACATTACCCTTCTGATTATACGGATACTAATGATCATATTCATCATATTGGTATTTACTAACAACTGGGCTGTTCTGATAGTGCTTTAAGTTTTGACAGACCAATAGATCAGCTGTTAAATCCAACTTCTATCTTAGAAATTAAATCTATAATTGGCGCCATCTGACGTGCAGAGTGTTGTTCATGTGCTAAACCCTCCAGACTTCAACACTGTAGCTCATTGTTTTTGTGAATTTCTGCTGCTACAACATTGTCCGGTTTATCACCCAGCTCTGATGGGAGCGTATTTTCCAACAGAGACAGAAACATTATGCTTAAAAAACTCACTTATGCACGATGAACATTATGAACATTTTACAAATAAAGATTTTTGATTGATACTCTAAAATCAGTACAAAGCATCAGTCCTGATCTGGCGCTGCTCTTAAATTTATCAGAGTCACAGTGTTTATCAGTGACTGAACAAAAGTCCTGAACGTCTGGATCTATGGCTGCAAAAAGACTAATGCTGATGAACTGGTGTGCTTTTGTTTATCTGAAATGTTTCCTACGATTCAATCGTAAATGGACAGAATATAAATTAAGTGCAGCAGACACACACCTGCCACAGCACCGACTGTGGCCTTATTTAGCAGACACTAAATGTGTCATTCAGACAGAAGATTAATTCCCTGATGATCACAAGTGAGTGCGATAAAACTGGTGCTTTTCTGGGTTGACGCACATTGACAATGGGCTGTAGGACAGGAGGTGTCCTGATGAGTTGACATGCCACTGTTGTCTCATACACCACTGATGTGTTACCATTTTATGTTGCCTTTTTAGAAATATGGGTCCTTTTGTCTAATTATAATTAGTGAATTGTAATTGTTCAATACATCTGACTTGGTTTGAATTGCTTGTATTTGTCATGAACGGTTTTTAATTTTTAGCCCAGCAGCTGTGAGCGTTTGTTCATAGGATTAGGTGATTGGATTAATATATCCACTATCGACGACTAGCTGAGTCCATCACTTGTTTTGGGGTGATTTTTTGTCATTTTATTTTGCTGATTTACAGGTATGCCTCCGAGGAATGTGTGAGAGATGCTGCTCAGTGACAGACTCTCATTCAGAGGCACACTACACGCTCACTGAGCCAAAAAATGAGTGAGAGGAAAACCGCATGGTGCCAGAATATTTTCATATCCAACTTGTTGAATTAAGGATTTATTTCAACCAAACCAGAGTGGGTGATTTTTGGAATAGGGGAAAGACCAAGCAAGACGGTTTTGGTGACTTCTAACATTAATTTGTTACTGTCAAGTTTAAATTAAGTGTGTTTAATGACGCATTAACGAGGCAATTAAGCTTGACTTAGTTTGGTAAAACAGAGAAACTTGGATTCAGAGGGTGTGTGGCTGTATTTTATGTTTAATAATAAAAGTAAAAAGTAATAAAAGATCAATTTCTAAAAAAAAAAACATAAACAATGAAAGCAAACTGTGTGAACAAAACAGTGTCTTACTCCGCTGTGGATGAACTTCTCTCCCAGCAGGCTGCTCATCACGTTGGAGCTGAAGTCAACAATGTTCTGGATCTGCCTGAAGGCCTGTTCCACTGTCTGCAAGACAAACACACTTTTAGACCGCCAGACAGGTGAACACACAGGTAAACAGCAAGTTACATCCTGTTCAGAGAAAACCAAACGCTCAGAGCTTTGCTGACAGGATAATGGACAGGAAAATTTCTTTTAAAGGCACAAAAGCCAGTTCGAAACAGGGCATGCAAAACTGCCTGTGTGGGTAGAAGAAGCATTACAGCCACAATCTATAATATGGTACTGGTTGTTTCATTGTGGTGTAATTCCTGCCTTGCACATATATTTTTGTCCATACTGCGCCATCCTGAAGGAATGGTCAGGAGGTGGTTCTTCCATATGTTTTGATCTGCAAGTGTGAACAAAAACTGCTGTGTACTCGGTATGTGCCAACAGTTACCATGGCAATATTTATGAAGTTGTTTATGTAAGTGCATATAAATTAGCAGAGTATGAATTAGGACTCCCACCGTGTCTACAAATAAAATTGATATAAACAAACCTTTAACTGCATCAGAAAATGTTACAATGTAACTTGAAGCTGCTGTCTAGCGTTAGTCCCTGTAAGAGCAATGAATCAACTAAATTTGAATTTCAGGGTGGGGTGGGGTGGGGCAGCACTTTGGTTTACATTTGGATCGGGGAATGTGCCTTCAAGCGTTTAATCTGACCAGGATGTAAGATCAGCAGCTGCTCCACTGACAATCAACAGAACTGTGACTAAATGGAGCGTTTCATTGCTGCACTGAGCCATTAAACTAGATTAAATTCCTATTTTAACTCTGCTATATAATAATTATTATAACAGGTAGAACCGGAGATTAAACCTCATCGACTACAGTTCATCTGAGGTTTGTTTTCTCCTCTCAGTCATAAATTACTCAGCCTGACAGTTCTCCCCTCTTCCGTTACACAACCAGCTGGGTTATTTACCATAAAACCAGTTTCAACAGTTCAGAAAAGGATCACCCTGTGCAGCTATGACAAGACTGTTGTTTTAAGCTAAATCCATTATTTGATTTGGTAAGGTGTGTTTGTTTTATCACATAAAGTGTTGGAGACATAATTTTTTTTTTTTAAATCCGTGTGGATGTTGTGCTGATGATTTAACAAAGGCACATTTGTAATTTGTTATTTTATGTGTGTAGCTGTGCAGCCTGCAGGCTCTTTAACCTGCAATCAGTTGCATTTATAACTGTCTTTTGGTTTTGGTGGGAATTAGAAAACCAGATCATATATTTAGCCAAGGCCATGATCGTGTCAAAGAGTATGTGACAGTCGTGAGTCAGGTGCAGTTTGTTCATTTTTGGTTTTCCCATTAATTTTTTTAAAATCTAGTGTTTCCTCAGCTTTAACTGACAGACATTATACAGTTTTATTAATGTCTTCTTATTACTGGATTAGCTCACAGTACACATTTTAATTAATCAACCAGTCATGACATGGGAGCTCACATCAAACATTGATCGATTCTGTCCAATTGATCAACAATTCCAGTTAAATTTTATTCAGAGGAGATGATCGTTTCCCCCCAACAACATCTAAACTATTACTCCAACATTAAAACAAAGTAATTATAGTTTATAATAACAACAATAATAATTTTATTTATGTAGCACAAGTCATGCATAAAATGCAACAAAACGTGCTGAACATAAGAAGCAGAAAAAATTAAAACATTTAAAACAATAAAAGCAAGGATACAATAAATAAAATAAACTGAAATTTAAAACTGTAAGGTAAGACAAGATAAAACAACCATCAGTTAAAAACACTTCAGGAGAACGCAACGATAAAAAATAAAAAGATTAGTCTTAAGCTTTGTTTGAACGTTTCATCAGATTTAGAGCCTCTTTATCTCATCGTGGATCTTTTGACAGCAGCATTCCCCCTTTAACTGAATGTAAGCCAACAAAAAATCTGATGGAAATTGGGCTCAATTCTCGACCACTTCACTGTTGGACCTGGGCTGACTCTGTCAAGTGTCTTTGTAGCTTAAGCCTTTTTCGCTGAGCTGCAGCATCATGTGCAAGACTCTCGCTGACTTACTGAGTGAGCGATAAAATTGCATCACTGCTCGACTGAGTGTTGGAGTTTCCCCATTAACAAGTGCCATTTCAAAACGAGGAGGCGTTCATGATCCTCAGGGGGTCTCTGCAGTGGTTCCCCTAATAGGCTGTCGCTCACTCCAAATCGATTGCACGCCGACAGTGAAATATTCTGCTGGTCTTGGATCTTACTATGTGAAGACTTAAGACTTCAGCTTCATTATAAGTTCTCTTTTAAATCAATCATCTTAAGATAAGAGTGGAAAGTACTGTTGCTGTGAGCGTTTGTTTATAGGATTGGGCGATTGGATTAATATATCCACGATCGACAACTAGCTGAGTCTATCGCTACTTGTTTTTTGGGGCAATTGTTGTCATTTTATTTTGCTGATTTACAGGTATGCCTCTGAGGACAGTGTAAGACACGCGGCTCAGTGACAGACTCTCACGCCCACTGAGCTGAAAAATGAGTGAGAGGAAAACCGCATGGTGCCAGAATATTTTCATATTCAACTTGTTGAATTGAGGATTTATTTCCATCAAACCAGAGTGGGTGATTGTTGGAACAGGGGAAAGACAAAGCAAGACGGTTCTGGTGACTTCTAACTTTAATTTGTTCCTGTCAAGTTTAAATTAAGTGTGTTTTATGATATGCGTCTTTTGTAGCCCAAGCCTTTTTCGCTGGACTGCAGCATCATGTGCAAGTCTCTCCCTGACTTACTGAATGAGCGATAAAATTGCATCATTGGTCGACTGAGTGTTGGAGTTTCCCCATTAGCAATTGCCATTTCAAAATGAGGAGGCGTGCATGATCCTCATGGGGCGTCTGCAGTGGTTCCCCTAATAGGATGTCGCTCACTCCAAATCGATTGCACGCTTAGAGTGAAATATTCTGCTGGTTAAGAATTATTTAAACGTAGCTTAACCATGCCATGTGATATGCTACTTCAGTTCACTTTCAGAACAAATAATACTGAGACCTTTATAGAAAACTGCAGATGAACAACAGATTAAAGACACTACCACAGACTGTGTCTTGTCTTTTTTTTTTAAAGAAAGAAGTGTACTTTGCCAAAAAAAAAATTAAAATAACATCAAATGACAACTTGCCATGTGATCTGCATTAAGACATTTTTACTGAGCAGTTATGTGAACAGGCTTTAGCTTCAGACACACGTGAAACACACACGGACTCATATTTACCTGTGGTGGGTTTTCAGAGTCCTCTGCTGGATACTTGAGCAGGCGTAAGACTCTGGAAAGCTGTGAAAACAGAAGAGAAGCTAAGTTAGGAGCCTAACTGGACACGGGACAGAGCCGGACACACACGTGCAGTACTTATGGTTGTCAGAAGTATTGATAAGTCAATACTTTTTCAGTAGCACCTGTTCAAAATGATTAAGGCTGCACCTCACAGTTATTTTTTAAACTGTTGCTTCTCTGTCTAGAACACTCCCATACTTTAGATGATTGCTGAATCCATGCTCTGCCCAGCCGTCGCAGTTCATGGCGATACTAAACACACGTTATGCAAATCAACGTTTTTTCAACTTATCACCCCAGCCCTAAAAACAATACAATACTAACAAATGATAGCATTGAACGTTCCAAAGCTATAAAATAGTCCAGAACCAAGTGCTCATTCAACACCTCAGCTCAATCTTTATGGTCCTGCCTGACATCTGGCTTGCAGTAAAACCAGACAGTCCTCAGTGACATTTTCTATACGTTCCTGTTCATTTCTGTTTGTTTCTGCTGTAGTATCAAAAGAGGTTTCAAGTATCTTTTTTTCTATACTAGTACTGTATCAAAGATTAAAACTCCAGTGTTGTGACAATCCTGCCAGACGGTCCTGAGGAGGACTGGATTTTAACATTTTCCCACAGTGCAACATGTACTGGAGGGTGACTCAGACTCAAAAACCTCAGCAGTATAGGCACCATAATGACATCGTTATACTCCAGATATTTGCGTCACACTGCAAGTCGGGACCCGTGTCTCCGAGGAACAACAGTGGCTACTTCTTTCAGCACTTGGGTGTGTAAATTTAACCACATCCATTTAGCTGAGAACATGTTGACAGAATAGATATCAGTTTTAGCTGTGGGTACCTATACGTCTGCAAGAAACCTGACTGCTAAGAGAAAGCAGGTTGTGCAGGAAACCAGTCTGAGTTTAGTTTACATACACTGTAGCAACAAGATTACTGTGAGATCCTCATTTACATAGAGCAGCTCAGGGAAAAATTCAAATTTCTCTCCTAACATGAAATATATTTTGAACAAAGGCTCAATTATTTTAAGTGTGAAAAATTTGTGAAACACTTGTTGGGATGGATGCTGCAGTGAGAGAACAGTTTTTCTTAGTGCTTTAATTTATCAAAATTTCAAGAACAGTGAAATGTTCAGTGGTGGAAACTAGCTTATTTCTACTTCTACAGGTAAAATTCATGTTAATTTCAGCTTTAGCCTGACTACGACTTTAATCATTTTGAATAAGAGGATGTTATTTACACCATTTTTTTAACCTGAATCTTCACTGTAGACTCTTAGCTTGGAGCCACGTTCACATGTGCATACACACTGTCTGAATTGTGTTCGTGAGTGTTGTGTGACGGTGTGCAAACGGCATGTCAGGACTTTAGGAGACTTGGATTATGCCGGACCACCGGTATGGAGGCATTTTATGTTGTTGTTCTTTTACATTGGAAAAATGGTCACCATTCACTTCCATTGTACTGGAGATTCTACAACGCTGTTTTCCTGTCAAACTCCAGCAGTGTTTTGTGGACTAAAAAACTAAACCCGATCTTCAGTCGGCATGAGGGTGTGTAAATAATGACTGAATTTTCATTTCTGGGTGAACTATTCCTTTAACTAATCAGATGAGTGCAGAAATTCACCAATAACTAAAGCAGGTAAGTGCACTGCATGATTTAGGGACATGTATTTTATCTCTGACATAATGGTAATTCCATGGGACAAACACCAAGATTGGACATAATTGATATAATAATGTCCCATGTAACAATAACAATACTAATTTCAACAATAGGCTAATAACAACGTGTTATTACACATGTAAACTTACAGTTGATTATCTGAGAGGTGAAAATATCTCTGTCCTATGTTGTCTGTTTATCATTCCATCATTTCTCACAATCAGTTCGGTCACATTCCCCTCTTACATAATCACGCCTGCTGAGGGGAGTAGTTGGGTTAAGTTAGGGTTGGGCAGTTATGACAATACATACCGGAAAACATTAGTTAGCTCTTGTTGTCAATACCTCTTGTTGTATTAGTCAATTGTGGGAAATGTTTCATAAGGATGAGCGGGAATGATTTAATAGCAGGAATGTAAGTACTTTGGTATATCAGATATTCAGTTTGCTGGATGAGCTAAAAAAATGACAATTCTGTCTGGTTGTTTTAACCATAAGGATTTTTTTTATTTATTTTCCAGAGATTTTACCCACCCTTAATATCTATCTGTTTATATTTTTATCTCTTTGTCTCCCACTGAAATCACATCCAGGGTCCAATATTAGCAACAGCCAAATGCTGGTAAAACATGCAAGTGGCTGGTAGATTTACTTCACTCATCAGCCAAAAAACACAATGGTAATCTATTGAGTGGCTGGTAAAATTTGAACATTCATTAGTGGTACGGCTGGTGGACAAAAAAGTTAACTTTGCACCCTCATCACATCAATGTGTCTGTAGCATCAAGTATCAAAAAGTGTCAAGAATTGAAAGCATCACGTCTGGTCAGTTTTTGATCAAATAATCACTGTCTTCCAGATCTAGTGTGTAAGATTTATGGGGATCGCTTGGCAGAATTAGCAGAAATCTAATATTATATTCATAAGTTTGTTTTCATTAGCATATAATCACCTGAAAATAAGAACCTGTGTGTGTTTGTTGCTTTAGAATGAGCCGTTTATATCAGCAGAGGGTTCGGGTCTTCTTCCAGAGGTTGTTATGTTGCACCGCCATGATTCTACAGTACAGTAGCCCAGAACAGACAAACCAAACACTGGCTCTAGATACAACAAGAAGTTCATGGTCATTGTTGTTCCTCCTACACATGCTTGGAGGTGAGGTGAGGGGTGTTCAGCTGGTTGCAATATACAACCTCACTGCTAGATATCACCAAATCGTACATGCTGGTCCCTCAAAATATGATCTTGTCCAATTTAGACAGTATTTTATTGGACAAAGTTCTTGTACCACTGCTTGAATTTAGACGACATTACCAAAATTGGTATTAAACTGGTACCAGTTCCTGACTGGTCAGTACTGAAATATTGATAAGCTCCTCAACAAACAATACTGCTATCTGTATTTATGTAACGCTGCATAAACAGCTAACAGGGCAAAGTGTTTTAAGTGTGGGCTCACTTTACTTTTGATGAAAATGCAACTAAATACAATAACTCGGAAAACAATTTAATTTTATATTTCTGAGGGAAAAAAAAAGTGATAACAAAAATATCTGTCATCTTTTCCCATCAATAACAGTATCAATAACCAGATTAAATAAGAGTATAAGTATCTATATCAGTATCAATAAAGATCTAAGGATACTCATCACTAACACTTCTTTAATTCAGTGAAAAAAGTGTTTGTAGAAATAATGTTAAAATTTCTCAAAGTAAGGTATTTAAAAAGTACTGTTTTTGGATAGGACTATCTGATATCATATTGATCAAGCATGCATAATAAAGACTCAAATGAATGGTGTCAAATTTCAATTTTGGGATTACTAATATGAACAACAGACATTTGTAAAGAAGTCAACTGAAATCAGTATACCATTAAATTATTGCCCAGCCCTATAAAAAAAAATAATAATGCATGACATTGTAAACAATAAAACCTCAATAAAGCTTGACAGTTACTGGGATGATTATAACACTGTTGCTGTGATGTTTGGCCCTCATAACATGACACCTATTGCTCAATAACAACATGATCAGATCGGTCCCCTGAATGAGACTTTCCCACAGTCGATCAGGGGCATCTAAGCACTGCATGTAGCTATGTCAGTGAACACACCGCCCTGCCTGCACAGGTCAGTCCAGTACCTGTCAATACGGATTAACCTGCATGTGAATCCATTCAAAAGACTATCCGTCTGCCTCGGGGCCAGTTTACAGGTAGGTCACACTAAACAGCAGCTTGGTTAAGTGTTGACTAGAACCAGCAGCTGGATAAAAACCCTAAGAAGCTGCTAACGGCTAACACCATAGCTACCCAGCAACCCGTTAGGGTCGAGCATTTAAAGACTCAACAGCACACGTCAGCCGCTGAAGATACATCTGTAACTCATGTAGAATCATTGGTGGTGTTTTAAACGTTACTGTCTCTGTGCACCCATCTTTTTTTTTCCATTGGTTGGACTCATTTGAACTCTTAGCTGCTGGCTAGCAAGCCGGGTAAGCTAGCAAACACAGGCTAATGGTAACGATGATTAATAAAATCCTGGCAGTTGACATTTCACCCAACAATCATAAACAGATTTTTACAGGCATTTACTACAAAGCTAACATCGGCAGCGACATTGAGCTGAAGCATATATATCGTTAGAAAAGTGTGAAACGGACGATGTGTGTCCTCTTAAAGCTAACTATACACTCCTTCCCCTGCTTTAGCCGAACTTAGGTTAGCTTCGTGTTAGCCTAGCCTACTCACCTGTACGTGTGAGACCACCAGGCTCTTGTTTCCCTCTCCATGATACTTCCAGTCGTTCTCGTCCATTTTGTCCAGCTCCATCACACCGACGACGACTAACTGAGCTCCCGTTAACGGCCAGAAAGTAACACACAACAGCACGCCAACATACAAGTAGTCCGACTGGTACTACTGGCTGTTAGCACTAATTCAGAAGTATTACAGGACCGACTGACTTCTGCTGCCCGGCCCCGGCTGACCAAGTTACCAAGACAGATACTACTTCCGTTTGAGACTTCAAAATAAAAGTCACATTAGGCGAACTAACGGTTGTTGAGCAATGAATCCAAAGAGTTTTGCCACCGTAAGAGGAAGGAAATCGGAGATTTCTGAGACTAAAGTTGCAGTTAAAGTTTCAACATCACTGCCACAACTCCCCTTTTCCCTAGTTTGGTCTATTTTATTTCATGGCTTTGTAAAATACTCGATTCCGATTGGTCAGTTATAGTTCTACGGTTTGTATAGCAGAACATTATGTACAACTGGCCGTTGCTATGGTCACAGGTCTGATCATTAACGCAATTAAAACATTTTTAAATCAATAAACCATATGATAAGTGGGATAATACAGGTAATTATTATCAAAGTACATTACTCCCTTACTCAGTTTATTGAACCTATCTTATCTTTATTATTATTTTAAGAACTGTGTTGTTGTTTTTTTCACTGTAATTTTTGAGTAAAATTGCTATGTTAATAGCTTATTGTGTTAAAGTAACAGAGAAAATACATAGTGAAAATACAGTTGCTGGGGGGTGGAGAAACTTAATAGAAACTTACTGTTTCTATTTATATTCTTATCATATCATATCTATATGCTTTTATACTTCTGTTTACTTCTGTGCTTAAATGGGATCAAATGTAATGCAAACAGTTTCCCCCAGGGATCAACACAATATTTCTGATTCTGATTTCTGATTCTGAAAAACAAAACAAAACAAAACAAAACAAAAACATAATATTATAAGTCAGGTTGATGAGAAAAAAACCCTCAGATTTTAAGAAAAATGTAATTTTATGAGAAAAAGAAAAACAAATCTAATATTACAAGAAAATTTAACACACGAGAACTATTGACAAAAATACTACCTAATTTTATTACTTTTGGGATAATGGGCTGCAAGTTAAGAATTACAATGATACAATTAACTACTTAATCTAGTAATAACACCACTGAATATTTAAATTTTTTAGCATTATGTCACTCTTTATGAGTTCTTTACTTTTTTCTTAAAACAAAAGTCTTTTCTTTTCTTTTTTAATTTAATTTAATTTTATCTTATTTTATTTTATTGCCTTTTCCGGTTTTATTCTCGTTAACTCCATCCCACTTGATTGGCTGTTTGATTGACAGGTTGATGGGCCGCTCCCTGTTACCGTTATTCGCTGGTGTCTCGCCTACTCCGCTGTGATTGGTCAGAGTAGGCATCAACAGGGTTGGACAGGTGGGACCGAAGAAGAAAAAAAAAAAACCTCAATGTAATTTTGTCAGCGTGACAAATGACGTGAGAGGATCCAGAAGTGGAAATGTACAGTAGATCATGTGATTAATGAGTCAAGCCTGTATGTAGGCTATATGAGAGAAAGCCGAGATAATCCCCCAGCGGCAAAGGAACAGTACAGCTTTGTGTCAATATTTAGGAGCTTAGAGTTTAACTTGGCCCGAAGGAGTGGTGGAAAAATTGTCGCCCATATTTACTCAATTATTGTACTTAACAAAATATTGAGGTACCTGTGTGATACATGAGTATTTCCATTTAATGCTACTTTATACCTCATTTACTCCGCTGCATTTATTTGACAGGGTCGACTTGCAAAGTTTACATATAAAACATGATGAGTTTATGAAATATGATGCATTATTAAGATAAAATTACAGTAACACAAATTATAAAAACAATAGAGTAATAAGTTTAAAGTGGTAAGAAGTTGTTCCAGTAGATTCTACCATAGAAAGAAAGTAGTTTCTCCATGTTCAATTATTTTAAATAATTTGGTCGTGGTTTCTAGAAAGGGGCATTTCCTTCTTTCTTTATTGTTTTTTTTTTTTCTGCACACCAAAGCTATCTAGATGGATAAACAGCACCTCAGGTAAGAAGAAAAAATATTTTGAGGTGAACATTTGCTACTAATACATACTTTTACACAAGTGACATTTTAAAAGCAGGACTTTTACTTGTAATTGAGTATTTTCATATTGTCAGGCTAATTTTATCTGTCTGATTGCACAAACCACCGTAAGTTTTAGTTTGTAAACTAGGTAAAATATTTCCCTGAGCTCAGGGCTTCACTGAGGACTGTTAAATAAAGCCTCTTTCTTAAGGTTGTTTCCTTGACTACACGACCGTTACTGTCATAATACAGAAACATGGGCATTCCAGTTACCATGGTTACGCGTCACTCACAGCATTCTTTACTGTTACCAGATAACTTTACTGCCAGTTGTTAGCTAGCTTAGAAAACACATTTAGTTAGCATGTTGGCTAACTTCTCCAAAATGGACAACAAAGAGAAACCAAACAGAAAATATACAGAGATATACTTAACAATGTTAATGTTAAGTATACTTGGCTTATACTGAAAAATGTACTAGAAGTCTAAGTATATTTAGCCTATACTTATAGCCTACTTAAACTTTTGATCGAGATGTACTAAACAAAGTTAATGTTGAGTATACTTGACTTTTACTGAAAATTATACTAAAAGTCTATTTGGCCTTATACTCAACCCTTACCAAAAAGAAGTGCCCCCTATTTTTCCCTGTCTGTCTCTCTGTTTGTGTTGTGGGCGGGGCTTCCATCTATCTCCCAGCTCTGCTCCTCTGCACACTACCAGCTCCATTGCTCCCTCTAAGCCACTTTCATAAACTAAAGAGTGGACTAGAAGTATATAACTAGTACAATGGCAGTATATAGAAGAGTGTACTTGTGGTCTATCTATGGGCTGAAATGTGCCACCAGAAACTATTTCAGCCCATATCTATCTATCTATCTATCTATCTATCTATCTATCTATTGTTATACAGCATTTCTATTTACACTGATATATACATATACATTTTTTGTATCATGATGCACATTGTGTACATAATTCTTGTTTCTTATTTTATATTAAAAGTATATGTATAATGATGGTATATTACTGTTTGGGAAAATGAAGCACATATCTTTACTGTATATATTTTGTTTTATTATCTATTATTGCCATTTTGTCTCTGTAAATATATATATTTTTACACACCTTTTTGTATTTTTTCTTGTAACTGCACTATGCAATATACAGTATTTTTCTGTTCTTCAAGGGGAGCATCTGTAATGTGAACGATTTCTCCCCAGGGGATCAATAAAGTATTACTGATCCTGATTTAAATAAATAAACTTTTAAGGTAACATACACAATTTCTT
>JAJHUR010099426.1:0-11568 GCA_027495735.1 Lutjanus campechanus | reverse complement strand
GCGCGAGACTTCGGCATGTGCGGCCATTAGGATATATACGAAGTCTCGCGAGATGCCATGTTTACATCTTACCGGCTACATGCAACAGCTGATATTTCTGCTAAAAACATGGCGAAAATGGCGTCTTTTGCGGTTAATTTTTAATGTTGCGGCTAGCGGGCACTTGGATTACACCACACGAGCAGGATGGAGAATTTTTGTGTTTGTTTTGTGTGCTATTTTTAACGTTTTATCGGTGGTCACAAGTCACTGCCATTGTACTGGACGAGGCTGCTATCCTGTTCCTCCTAAAACTCCAGGACTGTTTTGGAAATTGAAGATTTTCATCTACCATCACATCCACAGGGTGGTGAGTATATAAAACGTGGGTTAATCCTGGAAAGTGGAATGTCGCTTTAAGGCAGCAGGAACTGGCCCTGAATTCCCCCTGTCTCTAAACACTCAACATTATGGTTATGAAACATTGACATTTAAAGCACAAACAAGATATAGACTATAGTGTTGCAATATACTGATTATGCTGCATGTTAATTTTTGAGGTCCTGGTCACATGCAGGGGATTTTCTTCACCAATCATTTAATGCAATACCCAGTTTTGTAACAGAGGGTTTAACCGCAGACTCCAGCCATGTGCTGTTGTGTGTTTAGCGTTGAAATGGCAGCGGCCAGACTCAGTGATGTGGAAATATTGGCTATGGATTTGTTATGGTCTCATTCATCTCCCTCTCCTGCGTTTTCTGTCCCTCTCTGATAACATCAGGTCATCTCTGCTAAATGACGGATCATTCCACCTCAAACACCACAGCGCTCAAAGTGGACCAATTCATCAGCTCACTTTATTGGTGTGTGTGTGTGTGTGTGTGTGTGTGTGTGTGCGTGTGTGCATGTGTGCACTCCTGGTGGGTAAAATTGTGAAAAGCTGTGAAAAATAGTATAATCTTTTATTTGTTACTCTCTAAAAAGGTGTTTTTGGACCGCGGGAACTTTTCCATACTTCTAAGAACTTCCAACCACCTTTATTTATTGTTCCCACAGCGCAAAAACAATGAACAGTCATAGTTCTTAGAATGCAGTTTTGAGGAAGTGTTTTAGCTCCTACTTCAGACTATACTCTCCCAGCACAAGAGGTGACAATTGGTCCAAATGTGAGTGTACATGAGCCAATGCAGCACCAGCAGCTGCCATTTTTAAACCCCCCATATAAACATTAGCTGCATAAAGAGCAGCTCATAACAGCTCATAACTGCTTGAAAAATGGAATGAAGCACAGACAATTGGTCCAACAGTGAATTTGTGAAGGAAATACAACATGATTTAGAATAGAATAGAATAGAAATACTTTTGATTTTGACTGTGATTTTGACTCATCAGCATCTTTGACAGCATTTCCTGTCATCTTGCTACATCGGCCATCCCACACACGGCAAAGCAGTGCAGGGAGAAGATCAGCTGAAACAGAAAATAAAAGATCACAACAACCAAAGCAGATCTGGTAGAAAAAGACGCAAGTGCTTTGAGCTGGACGATGTCCTCGGCCACAGACTGGCATGTACTGCTAATGCTGGAACAAAGGAATCAGCAGTCAGCTTTTGGAGGCCATCGCCAGTGGGATATGAAGTGCATTGATAATCCGTTGCTCCATTATCCAATTATTTCAGAACCTGATCAAATTTAAGGTTTCTAACTCCTTCTGTGTCTCATAATTTAATGACTTTACGTTCATACTGAATGGGAGACCACTTAGAAACCGGAAATCTAAGGGTATTAGAACTTTCCATGATATAAGAAATGCATCTGAAGGAAAATTGCGAACTTTTGCTTTGCTTAAAACTGCATCTGATACCCAATATAAAGACTTTTTAAAATATATGCAAATAAGATCACTATTGAGCAGAGACTTAGGAGAAGCTGTAATCATTCCCAGGTTGACAGACTGTGGGCCTCATTCACTAACATAGAAATGTTCTTACTGTGCGCACAAAATAAGTTCCCACACAACCTGGCGCACTAGCCAAGTTTGTTCTTACCACCGTGCGTATGTTAGTGAATCAGAATCATTCTAAACTGACAGGCTCGTACCCGCTGCCTGCAATCTGCATACTGACACACCCCCTTTTCTCCATATAAGGAAATATGTTTGCATACTGTAGAAAAGTATCATGGAGGAAGTGGCGAAGTCCTTGTAACTTCACATTCAGGCAGAGTCAGGCATTGGTGTGGTGTGTAGGGGTGTTTTTTGTGTTTAGAGTTCACATTCTCTGATTTACCTGCTTTCTACCAGCACTCAGCACCGCCTCACCACATTCAGTTTGTACTGCCGACACACCCTTGTGCTGCCCGTGTCCAAGGAGGAGGACAGGAAAGACACTTTTGCAACTCATAATAACTCCCTGGGCTGTAATAACCGAAGCGGTGCATGTTGTGTTGTGTCCCAGGAGAAACAGACATAAAAACATCATGACATTTATGATAAAATTATGTCATAATTAATGCGTACGCATGGTGTGAGGCAGTTATAAATTTGTTCCCAGAGTAAGCAAATGTTGATGAATCCCAGATTTGTGCCTAAAACGTTCATATGCATGGTTTAAGCACAAATCTGTGCCTACGCACTGTTCATGAATGAGGCCTAAACCAGAATCAGTGGTCAGACAGAAGATTAGAATTGCATTGACATTATAGAAATTATTGAACACATCAGGGAAAAAATGGGATGTGGTTCAAAGAAATTAGGGAAAGAAGAAGAAGAATGGGATCATGACTCGGAAGACTCTTCACAAAGCATCCGAATCGAGAATGATCAATTCAGATTTTGTACATAGAACATGTTTTACGCGTGTTTGATTCAACAGGATGGGTTGATCTGAATCGGATCTTTGTTGACACTGCAAACAAGGGTACTTTTTATCACATGGTACAGGTGTGAACTGAAGTTAAAACATTCTGGGAAAATGTTACACAATCCCTGGATATGATAATTGTCATCGTGATCCAGCATTTGCATTTTGAATCACAGTGTTGAAGGAACTTGGTCCAAAGTCAACAAGCAAATTTTGACAATTGGATGCATGACTGCAAAAAGACTGGCAGCAAAGTACTGGAAAGACGCAGATGAGCTGAAGGAGGGACTTTCTGGAGATGATTTCCATGGAGTTTACAACGGGGAACAGTAGCTGTGGAACGTTATAATGGACGTTGTTTGTTTGTAAAACACCTACCTTCCCCAGAATCTTGAGACATTTTCCTGTCGCAGCACAAACATTCCTTGTCCAAAAAGGTTAACTGTATTTGATTACAGTCACAAATAAAAAGATCAGATTACAGATAGATTTAGTAAATACGGGGTTTACTTGTAGAGTACAATGGTAATACAAAACCAGGATGAGGCTCAAAACTGGGATTGGATTCTGCATGTGAACGTACTTGTTTTGACAGGATTAAAACTGTATCTGGGTCGTCTATGAAAATGACCAGCATGTAAGTGTCTACTCTTTTTATGGCACTTCTTGTTTGAGGGGTCATGACACACTGGAGAGTTGAGTTTTTTAAACTAAATGTTGAAGAACGTAGATTGTTGCCAGCTGTCTGCTGCAGAAGACACAGTGTCAGTGTGAACAGTGTTTTCCACATAGAATTTATGTTGAGCAAATCATCCTGAGGATAAGGATTTATCATTTCCACAGAGCTGAGAGTGTCTATGAACCACATTACTGAGCTATCTCTGCAGACCTGAAAACGTTTCAGCAACCTATGAAACATGATTCATGAATAAAGGCTTTTTATTCTTGTTTAGATTGTGTCAATATTTTTTTTTCCTGTTTCCTGTCATCATTTGTTGTTGCAACAACTGGTCTGACTGATGGATGATGATTAAAGCCATTTCTTTTCTATTCTTCTTTCTTTCTGTAGTGAGCAGTTCCATCATGGGCCGAGGATCCAGTCAGTCGGTAAGTCAGCAGTCAGTCAGTCCACAGGGTATATGCAGGAAGAGCTGGGCCTGTTTTATTATGACTAAACACACACTCCCATATACACCCACAGATGGAAACTCCCTATGGACAGACTGCTAATATACATCAGATGTTGCAAACAAGCACATTAGCTGTTTATATATGTGCCGATTTCTGATAAAAGAAAAAAAAACTGTTTGCAAGCAGTGTTGGGTAATTTACAAATCTGGAAGTCATTGCAATAGTTTAAAAAAACAACTGAACTGTCATAGAAACGATTTTTTCACATGTTGCATGTTAATTTATTTGATATGATCTAAAATAATTTCAGCCCTCTGAGTTGTATGATGCTGCCTGATGAGCAACTCTCATGTTACCCATAGTTATTTAATGGATTGTCAACATAAAAAAATATATATATATTAGGGCAGCTTTCAAATTAGTTCAGCTTTGCTGCAATATTCAAATGGTGCCTATAGGTTAATTGTTGAGTCCCATCTCCTGGGCGTGAGATACTAACGTTTTGGTTAAGAGGCTCTCCATCCTAAACCACGCCTGTCAGACGGGAACATGCATGAGCTTCATGCACGCACGCAACAGTTTACTGAGGCAGTTGGAGCAAGCTATCACCTGCTAGCACTGGTCAGCAAGCGCCAGCTGTATGTGTCCAAGTGTGTTTATTCACCCCAAACAGGCAGCCGTAAGCTAACGAGCAACATGTTAAAGGGATAGTTCACCCAAAAATGAAAATTCAGTCATTATCTACTCATGCTGAATGAAGGTCAAGTTTAGTTTTTTTTAGTCCACAAAACACTGCTGGAGTTTCACAGGAAAACAGTGTTGCAGAATCTCCCAAACAATGGAAGTAAATGGTGACCAGTTTTCAAATGAAGAAAAAACAACAGAATAAAAACATAAAATGCCTCAATACTGCTCATCTGGACCCAACATGCCAAATTGACATAAAAAATGTTATTTACATCATGTTTTTAGCCTGAATCTTCACTGTAGATCCTTAGTTTGGAGCCACGTTCACATGCACATACACACTGTCTGAACCGGGTGTGTATGTTGTGACGGTGTGCAAACAGCATGTCAGGGCTTTAGGAGACTTGGATTAGATATTAAAAGATAGATACATAAATGAATCATTCCATGTCCTTCCCAGCTTACAGTATCCATCATCCCGTCCCTCTAACATCACCCACCCTGCTTTACATTCCATCCATCCAAAGTCTCAGACTCTTCAGCGGATGTTTAAAACACAAACAGCATGAATCATGTTTTTATGGAGCTGCTTCTTGGAAAGGGTCCGGACTTTTTTTATTGCCCTCTTCCACTGAAATATTTAAGGCATCATTATCATATAACATCTTCCAAAAATATATACTATACACTTCTCTTGTGACGTACTGTATGTTAAATTTTTTTACTTTTTTGGTGGATGTGTCATGTTGGAGAGAAAAAACTGGTAGTGTGTGTAAATGTGTGTTTGTGTTTTTCTGTGCATGTGTCATGCGATATTGTTTTAATGCTCCCTTAAGCATCTTATACTGTTGACATTAAAATTAAGTCAACTAGCAGCGAATCACCCTCTTCTCATCACATTAACAAGCTCTTTTTTTTTTAAAGAGTCACAAACTGAACATCGACCTGTTGAATATTTTGAGGTATGTTCTGTAGTGGAGCAACTGACATATATTTGAATATTATAATATTCCCAAAAGACCCAGGGTTGTAACTACTCTTTGGCTCTGGGTAATTTTTTTTCTCTCTTTTTAAAAAAAATTAACCATATTTGGTGTATTTTTTAACACAACATAGCACAGTATATACGAATGTCTATATCCACACATGTAAACATATATACAGACGAAGTACCATTACACTAATGACGTAAAACAGCATCAAATAAATTGAGCAAAAGAAAGCAGAGACAAAAAATACTGGGGGATTAAAATGAAGTTTTAATAAAGGACAAACAAATAGGGTCATATAACATATCTATGTATAATGTACATGTACTCTGTTGTATTGTTTGTAGTTGTCTATTACTTTAGTAAGCCATGTAGTCTGTACAGCGTATATCAAAATAGCTTTTATAAATGGGAAATCTCTCCACCATTTCAAACAGCATATTACGTCATTGACATTATAAGTATGGAACAATCTACAACTTTTATAGTAATATTTGAGATGAGTCAATACTGATGACGTATATCCCTACACAAATAAGGCAAAAAGTGGGGTGATGAGTGGGTGCTACAGATCTCTGTTCCTTATTATATCCCTTTTCTTTATTCCCTAGTGACCACATCTAACTCTTGCCAGGAGATGAATTAATGTGAATGAATGTCTCAGGGTATTTCATCTCAAGCATTAACCTTAAAGTTTTAAGTCAAGTCAGGAATCAAGCTGGTCAAGAACTGCAACAAGGGCAACAAAGTTAGTCAAGTCATAGCTCAGGTGAAGATGTCATGGGAAGATCAAATGATTTGGGCCTAGGTTTTCTCATTTCCATCTTGTAATGGTTTGAAGTCTATCTCAGGGAGCTCTGAACCACTGTTTTTCATGTTGGACCATAAGAGAGGACACTTGGGGCATGTGAGCTGAAATGTAGCAGGTATAAACAAGGGTGTAGGATTGGGTGGGGAGGGAGGGGACACGTCCATACCAATATCCAGAGAGTGGGGCAATGACACACAGCAAAGGGCTGCAGGTAGGAGTCAAACCCACTGCTGCTGCAGAGGACTCATGGCCTCTGTACATGGGCGCATGCTCTACCAACTGAGCTTACCAGTTCCCTCAGAACATTGCATTTTTAAGTTGTGAAAGATTGCATCTCCCCCTCTTAATGTTGGTTTGGTCCACTATAACCTTGGGTCTCTTTTTACTGCTAGACAATTTGGTATGAATTAAGCAGCTCGCAACATGGAGAGTTATTCAGACCATCAGGGGAAAAGCGAGAAATATACACAAATCTATCATTTTATCATTTATTCCCATACATGCCACAATCTCAGTCAGCACTCCTCTGGCAGCAGCACAGCATCTCTCCATCTCCCCAGGCACTGTGTGTCTCAGGCAGGAGACTGATAGCTTTCACCATGTTTATGGGACATGTTCTCACCAACCATGGCAAGAAATATCCACCCTTGGATATACAAACATAACATCGTACTATGAATTCTAGATGGTGGCCTGATGAATGACCAAGGCATTAATATGGTTTATATGCAGTTTAATCCTTTTACACTTGTAGATTTTCAGATTTTTTAAACAATCTGTATGGTTGTGAAAAAGAAAAGGCAGGACTAAAAGGTTCAATGTCTTAATAACAATGTCATTAACCCAAGTGTTCCTCAAATGTTTGTTTGAAGCATTTGAAAACAAATTTTCTGTATTGCTAAAATCTTTAAAGGAGAAATTTGTTATATATTTACTGTAATAAATCATAAAATGGCCATGATATGGCTTAAATGATCAAGGAAACATGTTAAGTTGAAATACTCGCTTCACTTGACATGAACGCTGCAGGCGTGGAGTCCCCTTTTGAAATTTCCATTCCAGGCCAGAATAACTGTTTTGTGTGTCCGTTTCACATTTATCAGAGTTCAAATTAATGCAGATTTTTTTGCTGAATGAGTAAGTGTCTGTTTATGACTCGTCAGACGTCATTAATAATCTTGTAGAAAGCGTAGATGTTTATAACTGTTAAAGTGATCAAAATGTTAACAGAGTTTGGCAGCAGCGAGACAAGCAGCCACTTAACTCATCATCTAGATTAGTCATTCCCAAAGACTGGGAGATTTTATTTGGTTCCCCAAATAAATAAAAGACAATGGAAGAAATTATGCAAAGTGTTTGGGAAACACTGATCTAGAGTGTGTTATTTCAGAGCAGTGGGCTTTTGTTTTCAGAATAAGAGCCTTAGCTTTACATTGACAGACAAGTGACAGATCAACTTACAGTTTAGGACATGTTGTGGCTTGTTGTTGTCAGTTTACAAGGTAGCTACAACTTACTATTTGGACTGCTGTACTCATTTTTGCTTGTGCAATGGCTGCATATTGCTCATTTAAGACATATTTATCCTTTACTCTTTAACTGACAGTTAAAGGTCCAGTGTGTCCAAGATTTAGGGGAATTTATAGCAAAATATATGGAATGGAATATAATATTGATAAGTATGTTTACATTAGTGTATAATCACATGAAAATAAAAAAACGTGTTTCCGTTACCTTAGAATGAACCCTTTATATCTACAGAGGGCGAGGGCGTAGGTTTCTACAGAAGCCCAGAATGAACAAACCAATCACTGTCTCTAGATACAGTCATTAGCGTTTTTCCTGAGTTTTGCGGTCATCATAGTTTCGCCTACAGCCTTGGAAGGAGAGGGTGAAGGGAGTGGTATTCAGTTTGTTGTAATCTGCAGGACCAGATGTCTCTGTAGTGCTCCTTGAGAATATTATGACCTGGATGTCTGAGAATGTTCCCAGACAACCTGCTACCTCACTGCTGAACGCCACCAAATCCTACACACTGGTTAAATTAACTTTATTTCCTTCTAGGACTTACACTTCATGTGATACTTCAACATCCTTCATCACTGCCTACACTTTAACTGGTAAGGTTCTTTAACTGACAGCTGCCCTCAGTTTTTGCACTTGGACTGACATGGATTCCTGTCACATCTTCACTTCAACTGACATTTCCAACTGCTTTTATCACTTTGTAGAACTAATTTCAGTTTAAGTAACTGATACTTCAGTTTCACTCAGCACTGACACTCCATCTTCATTCTGCACTCATATTTAAAGTCCCTTCAACACTTCAGTTTCTATGGCTATTTCAACTCCTTTACATAATTTTGCCAACTACTACTTTTTTTAGCACTTCAACATCAGGAACACAATCACAACTACCCCCACCCTTCATGGATTGATGCAGTTAATCTAAAAATAGTTGATTAAACTCAGCTTCATTTCAGAGAGGTGGATAAACTGAATTCACTTGGGTGTACACTTCACCACACCTCTGGATATACACAAAAATGATTCAAAAATCTCAAAAAGTTTCAGACACTGGAGCTGTGAAACCGTGCACATTTTCTGCAGAAGATGTAGTTAGTTTTCTAGGTAGATTTCCTTTTATTCTGGAATGTGTGTGTGATTTTTTTTTTTTTTGTTTGTTTAAAAGTTGGTAGAATTATTGATTGGTGATGATAATGATTAGAATTAGTAAAACACTGAAAAAGAAATGTCAAATGTCAAAAAAGCTGATCTAGACAATTTCACTGCCAAATAATGAGCAGCCCCTGATGCACCGAGAGTGGACAATTGGTGTTGGTGGAGACTTTCAGGACACGGTCTGTTCCAGCTGCATGAGCTGTTCCTGCACATGAACAAGCGGGCGGCCATCTTGGATAGTTGTCTGTGGCAAGATACGGCATCTTAATTTCTGTCATTTATCTTTTTACATTGTACAGTACTGTTATTTGCATGGCTTTATATTGTTGGCTATTGTGTTTTTAATAAAGTTTTTTTTTCTTACTGGCATTGCCATAGCTTGCTGATCATGCGGAAAAGATCAGGCAGCTGCCTAATAATCAATGGTTTTTAGAGTGGAAGGCAAAGATCCAAGATGGCGGCCTGCTTGCACATGTTCAGGAACGACTCACTGACAGGGACAATAAACATGTAAATAATAAACAATAAACATGGAGAGACGCTATGCTGCTGCCAGATTAGTGCTGACTAAGATTACAGCCTGCATTGGAATAAACTACAATATAATAGATTTATGTATATTTGTCACTTTCCTGCAGATCGTCTCAATAACTAAGATTTGTCACTAGTCATTTAATTCATAAAGAAATAAATATTTTGCAGTAAAAAGAGATGTGGCTATATGGAGGTAGTGGACCAAACTAATGTGAGGCTAAATGAGGAGGAGACGCAATCTTTCAAAACCTGAAAACGCATTGTGTTCTATAATTGTCTATAATTATATGTAATTTGTCCTAATACTGAAAACAGCTGTACTAACGACTGATTGATTAGATACTGACAGACAGTGGTCGTTATTTGTACATTTTTTGACAAAAATTTATTGCTAGGGACAATTCGGTAGTCGCTGGATATTGGTAGAGACGTGTCCGTCCATACCCAATTCTACACCCTTGTGATGCACGAGCGATAGTTGGGCTCTGGCACTGTGTCATGATCTCTTTTCGGATCCGGTGGGGGTTAAATGCCAGATGGAACAAAGCAGATAAACAGTACTACAGTAATATTATTAGGAGGACAGTGAAAATGGATCATCCAAAGGACAACAAGCACTTGATGGTAAAGAGAGGAAGTTCAAAGGCTTTGAAAAACAGGAGGGCAGCTCAGGGCTTATTGGACTCTTCATAGCATGATGCTAATGATAACGATGATGACAGTGAAGAAGACGAGGATGATGACGGCAGGGGTTGTGATTATGATGGTGAGGTTTGAGATAAAGAACTCAGGTTCGGGGCCTGTTTATTCAGCATGGGACTGAAAGTATTTTTATATCTTTTCTGGAACAAGAATTATTCTTTTATTCACAGCTGTGTCCTTTGTCACATTTGCATTATTATTTCTGTCATGATTATTTAGTTTGGCTGCTGTTAGCTGAAGTCAGTCCACACAGGAATGTGATTGGTCTTCTGGCACCATCAAGTGGTATGGACTCTTTACTGCAGCTCTGATCACGCTGAAAAAGTTAAATTATGAAGTTATGTGCTGTTACTGAGTGAAATAAATGTTAATACTATGAGAGGTCACTCAGTGGAATGCAGATACCCACCCAGCAACACATGGTGAAGCACCTACTGCAATGCCAACTGCCAGATGCAACCAGTGCAAAGTTTTGAATAAAGTTTTTTGTATAGTATTGTATAGGCCCAATGCAAGTTTTCTTACATAGATGTTTGGAGAAACTCACTAAAGCTGAAATTCTAAATATTTCACACTTGATATATCACCCCTCAGTAGGGGAGACTGGGGAGTGTTGTAACAGTAGGTCCATTTTGGCAGTTAGAAAAGTGCTGCAGTTATATCATTGATGTGGTTCACTCCCATTTCCTTTTCGATCTCACAGGAGCAACACTGTGGATTTTATGACCAAATTTAAAAAAAGAAAAATATTTTCAGATAAGAAGCTAAAATGTTTTATCAAGATTATTTTTGCCTGGCTTTCCTTGAATTGTAGATACAATGATTTGACAAATAAAATAACCTGAAGAAGCAGATTCTCTCATTTAATTTGATGATTTACGTTCATGCTACCTTCAAGACCACATGCTAAAACAATTACCTATGCACTGAAGTGTTCACTTTATACAAACCTGTTTATTATTTATCCTTCAATAAAGTTCTTTCATAAATTGGACAGTGTGGATCTTAAATTATCTCTCATTGTTACACCTATCCCCACCCAGTGTTACAACTCACCTCAGTACTGGGTGAACTGTAATAACAGGACTCTTTGTATTTGACATTAACTCACATAATCTGTGATTATCTAGCACAGTGGTTCTCAAATGGGGGTACTTGAAGGCACACCAGGGGGTACTTGAGATTTAAAAAA
>JAJHUR010099425.1:895-16014 GCA_027495735.1 Lutjanus campechanus | reverse complement strand
ACTTTCTGCCTAAAATGATTGATACCTTGATAATACACTACCTACCAGCCTTAGGGTGGAGCAGCCATTCACTACATGATGTGTTGTGAAATGCACACACATTAATGTGGCGGCTGCGGATTCGTCGTTGAGGCCACACAGCTTATAAAAACTACAAGTTCACTTGGTCACAATGAACGTTAATCTCGCGATAAAAAAAATGACGCCGTTAAAATTGATTTGCGTTAACGCGTTAATAACGTGATATTTTTGACAGTACTAAAAAATATAGATCTATAATTAATACACAGACATGTATAAATAGGTCAATACATACAGTACAAAATGTTACCAAATATACAAAGATATATATATATTTATATATATACCCCCAATGGATTAGTACTCCAGGTGGGACTCAGGCTGAACAGCTGTCTTATGAACTAACTACTGGAGGCACCTCTGTCTATTTATTATGTTCAGTTATTATAAGGCAGAACGTTCAAAGATCAAACACATATGGAAGACCATATGGGGCATGGAAGTACGGTGTGGGATGTTCATTCACAAAAATGGTGCAATGTCAAAGTCCTTATTGAGGCCTTTTCGAGCTAAGGTACCCAGTGTACGTACCCAGAACAATTCTCGTCCTATTTGGTTTATGGATGTGTTTGTCTTTTTCAATTTTTCATTTTTCTGGCAAAATCCCCTCCATCTGGCCACCCAGTCATCCACACTGTAATTTGCTCAACGTTTCCCTCCCTCTCCACGCTACAAGTTGATGTATGGTGACCATACTGGTCCAAAATTGCTCCCATGCATCGCCCAGGTGGGTGCTGCACATTGGTGGTTGCGGCAAGTTTGCCCCCTAATGTTTGCCCCCATTGCCTAACAATGTGAAGCACTCTGAGTGTCTCAGATAAAGTGCTATATAAATGTAATCCATTACTTTTATTATCATTATTATAGCAGCAGCTCTCAACATGGTCAGATTTGTATTTTCACCCCTGGTGAAATATGCCACAGTGATGGTCATGTTGGTGCTGGTGAATTGCCAAACTTTGTTTGTGTATTCATGTCACAATTCAAACCAGTTTAAAAAAAAAGATTTGTCTCTTGCTGCTGACGACTGTGCATATTCTTTCCAAAATAAGGTCCAACTGAGGACACCAAAAGGGGATGGACTTTACCTCTCTATACAGTATGTCCTCTCACATCATTTCTGTTATGTGCGTCTGTCTCCTCTGTCAGACTGTGGAAAAGGGAAGGTAGCAGCAGACACATCGGACTGTTACCTGAATTTTCACAAGCTCCAACTACATCTGCAGGGCGACAAAGAGTAAGTTACAAAACTGAACACTGATTGACTGTCAACAGTAGAAGCATTTGCATTATATAATTACAGTGTGTGACTCTGCTCATGTGTGTTTGCTGTCGTTTGTCAGACCAAACTGGCTAAAAAAGCTTTTCACCGACTTCATCACCTTCACTGTGAAACTGGCCATTAAGGGACAGGTGAGGGCGAGAGACACTTTTACTCATCATCATCATCATCAGCCTACCAAATGTAAATACTGATTAAAGGTCTAGTGTGGAACATTTATGGGGGGGTTATTTGCAGAAGATGGCGGAAATTGTCATTTGTAGAGTTGTTCTGAGACAGACTGCACCATAAAATGCCTCTGACACTGCCTAAAATGCTGGTATCAGTGAGTAAATGTGTCTGTGCAGTGATCCAAGACCATGTAATTTATTAACACCAAAACTGATCCTTGCTACTTCCCAGCAGAACTATGCCATTTTTTCCCCCAGGATGGCGAAGTCATATTCTGTGGCAATCACTGTATGTATTTGTTCAGGAAGGGGAAAAAAAATCCTTTCCTTCTTCATTTCCTTAGAATGGGCCTTTGATATCTACAGAGGATGCGGGTCCTCCTCCACAGCGACCGCCATGTTGCTCCGCCATGTTTCTACAGTAGCCCATACTCGTGGCCACTTTAAGTTCTCCTACATGTTTTGAAGAGGAGAGTAAGAGGAGGTGTTTGCAATATGCAAGCTCACTGCTAGATGTCACTAAATCCTACACACTGGTCCTTTAAATGGCAACAAACTGATGATTAGCGTGTTCATGTTTTCTCATAGTCTGAGTAAAGGCAATACTGACGAGTCTGTTCTCACATGCAGATTTGTAAGGAGATCAACAAGGTGGCAAATATACTGGCTGACTTCATTCAAGACACAGCAGGTGTGTGCACGTCTGTGTGTATGAGTGAAAAATAGAATGAGTCTGGTCACATCTTTATATCTTTTAGTAATCACAGTCCTCTGGTTATTTATACAATAATAATTATCATTATTATAATAAAATTCTGTGTTGTGTGTGTGTGTGTGTGTGTTTACAGAACATTTCCTCACTGATGGAGACATTAGTGTGGATATTGGTGTAACTGCTGCTCCTGTCATCACTGCTAACTACATTGAATCATACCACAAGGTAAATATAATAACCATAAATACAACCACAACCATATCCTCTTCAAATCATGCTTTAAAGTGAGTCAGAAGAAGCGTTGTCATAACTTTAACTAAGGTGAGATGTGCCAAACATGTAGCTTTTACAGGTACTATGAGGTACTATGTTTGCTGAGCTGTTATTGGAGCACAGAGTGAAAAGGGGCGGGACTTAGGAAGGGTCAAACGTGCATTTTAGCTCACTGGAAAGGCTCTGCTGCACTAAATGGAATGTTGTGTTGTTGTTGTTTTTTTTGTCAACATTGATAAAATATAGTAGTTTAGGGGAGGCTGGTTGTCACACGTCATCGCTAAAGAAACTGCAGCTCTTATTCAGCATCCTGTTCACCTTAATAATTATTGTAGACTCCCTTCTCTTTCATACTTGGATAGCATCAGTAGCTCCAGGTTTTAAGAGCTCACATTGGACCGTACATGTAGATAAGAATCTGTTATATATGTTGTCTCTTCGCTCTTCCAGGGGCTGACGAAGTACAACAACACTTTGGCGGTCATCAATGAGTCTGTTTTCCACCCCAGTCATCTGACTGAAAACAAAATGCTTTACTTTTGGTTGTCAGGTCAGTAGTTGGTTTTGCATTTTCTTTTGAAATGTGGAAGTTCATGTACAGTCGAGAAGAAAGGTAAATCCTGACTGAATCATCTTGTGTAGTGACAGGGTTGATGTAGTTCTGATGTAGTTTAAACAGCTCATTTTAGGTTAGCATCCCCTGAGGATCTGTGTGTGGTAAAATTGTGTAGAAACTAGATTTTCTAAGAAATATATCTATATATACGTACATTACAATATATATGACTTTACTCAAATGCCAACTTTTGTCTCTGAATTTTTGCAGCCATGGCTGATAAAACATTTTAAATAATCTATGCATCTATTCAAAGCATAACCTCCATGAAACCTAAATTATAAATTCAGTGAGAAATAACTTCCACAGTATGTTAGCCAAACCAGGGTAGTTCAGCGTATTTGTACTTACAGTAAAATCTTGTGTGTTACTGCCATATGTGTGTGTTTAACCCCAGACCAGATCTTTAACCCCATGATTAGTGCTGCCCACCAAGATGGCCGTTTCCAGCTCAACATCTCTGGAGCAGAGCTCACTGTGAGTACATCACCATCAAGTATGGCTGGTAAAACATTCAGGCAGGGTGCGTTTAATGTCACATGTGGATGTGGTATTATTGTTCTTCATATTATATTTCTATCCAGCATTTGGGGAAAAAATGTGGCAAAAATAAAGTATGATGTGCCTGTTCATGCTTCTTCACAAAATCTAGATGAACACACACTTAAGTTGCTGCTGTTTACTCTTTTGTTGGGTCTCATATTAAATTTCTGAATGTGATTTCAGGAACTTTTCAAGACAAAGCTCTCTAGTGCCATGCCGGAATTTATAAGAAAGGTAACATGGAAAACCTCCTCATCCCCTCAGATGCAAACACCCACGTACACCTGTGTCAGGTCAGATATTCTCTGTGTGTGTGTGTGTGTTCAGTGTCTGCTGGAATCAGGCTCTCCAGAGCTGAGAGTGTGGAGTTCATCTGTTCCCTTCGTTAACACCTCCACCATCGGTACGTCCGTCTGGGCGAGGGCCTCTGGGCAGCTCTTCTGTGAGAGTCAAAGTACGCCAACACTCTTCTTCGAAACGGTACGTTTCCACTTATTTTGGGGCGGTACGTTTTCAGCCATCTGTGAGTAAGAGTTAAAGAAAAGAGAACATTTGATTGTACCCCTCTACCTGTACCCCGAGAGTTACTTCTGACATCACCAGGCGTGAGCCTTATTTTTTATTATGATTTGGAAAAAAGCAAAAAATCTCCATACATTTGTGTCCCATTCAAAGACGAAATTTTGCACTGAACACCGTGTTGTGAATGAGATCAGATAAATTTGGAAGCAAGCTGTTAATGAATATATAAAATTATTGGATAAACAGGTGAAGTAGCCTAATGGATAAAAGGTTTAAGTAGTTAGCTAAAAGTAAAACAGTTGGAATAGTTAAGCAATAGTAATGAATAAACAGTTGAAATAGTCTGCTAATAGTCAAGTGTCTCTCACTCAGTACAAACCAAACTTAACATTGACAATTCGGTTGTATGAAAAATAACTGTATTGTGTTAATCACTTAAAAAGGAACCCGTTCAGAACATGATGGTTGGTTTTGATGAAAAGTTATTATACCCGGTGTTGGTGTTGAGGATGTCTTTTTCCCCGATTTGACATGAGCACCACACAGTAAAATTCCTACTCCTCATCAAATACTGCAATTCTCACTGCTGGGAGGTGAACAGTTTCAGTGAAGCAGAAGGTGAATGAAAAACTGTTCTAGATGACTCCTCTGTTGTTCTTTTGTGAAAGGAAATAATGGACCAACATACTTAAAATTCCATTGTTATGTCATTAATACGTCTGACGTGCATTCTATATACTGGGCTGTTTTTTGTAGCATTTGATATGGTAAAATAGTGACATCTGCTGGGCTACACTTGGTATTGCATGTGTATTGAGTGACAAAAAATCAGGACCATGATGAAAGTCAGTTTACAACTTTAAACATAGTATCTGATGCACAAGGTGAAAGTGGAACTATACCCGAGGGTTTCATACATTGTCCATGTCATACTGTAAGGTCTATGTGAGTGTGTTTGAGTGACGTTTCTTTCTTTGTTTTTAATATCTAGAGTGTGGCCATGGTGGTCACAGCATCCTACGCTGACAAGAAACTCTTCCTGCAGGGTAACCCGTCAGAGTAAGACCTTTCTTATTGATTTGTATTTAAACAACCTGCCTGCAGAGTTGATGCTGCAACGTGATACACAATTTATTGCATTATTTTTAATGTCAGGATGAAATTAAATTCAGCATTCATACCAACTAATTTATACTTTTTGGTATAAATTGCCTTCCCCAAAGGCATCCATGGTGTTGCACTTCATAGTTACATGGAAAAAGTGACAGAAGTAGTTGAGCAAAGAATAATAAAAAAAAAAAAAGGAGAGAAGTTCAACACACTTTTTTTTACCTTCTCACCTCTATAGTGGTGAACTCAGGTTGAAATGATGAAAGAAAACATATTTGTGTGGCACAGAGAAATATATTATGATTTTAATTTTGTGGGGGGGTTTTTTCAGTAGAAATGAGAATTCCAATGCAAAAAATGATCATTCCCACTAATCGTTGCACGTATTGCAATCGCAGTAACAGTCAAAATAATTGCAATGTGACTTTTTACCATCGCACAGCCCCAGCTTTATCTACCATAGGCAAAGTTTTCTGTGTTTTTAGTTCCATATAGGCTACCACTATTAAGGAATGTAAGAATCACATCAGGCTCACATCAAGAGTAAATGAAAATGAACATTTTTAAAGTAAATTATTCATTCGCATGTATTTTTTTTGTCAAAGCCACAGGGAGCTACTGGACAGGGGCAACAGGTTGCAGACTCCTGTTCTATACTGGGGTTCAGCCTGCCACCGTCTGCCTCTATTACTTCTATTCTTTTAAATGGCTAATAATTCATCATTGAATATACAGTTTTGTATATCCCACTATATCAAGTTCATTTCTTAGGTCCATGTCCTGTGCTTGGTGTGTGACTCTGATCCTCCTTCCTCTCTAGGGTCTTCGTAATCCAAGCTGAGTTGCCCTCACAAAATCAACCGGTAAGATTTTCGAGTTTATTTTCTATTCAATAGTTTAAAGCTGCGCAAGTGGATTTTTCACAGTGACCCAAAATCTTGCAGGAAATGATTTGAGAGGCAGTTGAATTCCATCTGCAATACAACTACAGAGCCCCAGGTTCCTAAACTTTAACTTTATCCTGAGACATTACATTTCCCTGAGAAATATTTTCCGTGTATCCAGCCAGCATCAACATGGGGAAGACCTTTTGCAAATATCCTTCAAAATAAAAGTGCTGTCCCCAAAAATGCTGACAAAAATTGACCTTGATCAGTAACCGTATGAGTTAAAAATAACACATAATGAAGTATTCTATCATTCCTTTGATACCAATTAGTATTCAGTAAAAGAACACAAAGGTTTTGCACATTGACACAAAAGTGACTCTTTTTTTCCTCTCCCATTTAGATGATTTTTGTCCATGTCGTTGTTAAAATGATTCTGATGTTTTCATGTGTGGACTTGTGCAATCAGCTCTCCCTCTGTTTCCAGCTGGTGGATGAGACACAGGTGGAGTTCATCAGAGAAGCCGTGGAGAAGATAGGCATCCCCAGGGTCCTGTCTGGTAAGAAACAGAGAAATGTGGACAGATATTGAAGTGAAACTTTAAGCCTTAACCTCAACTTGTTGACATAACCATTCTCCTAGAATATCTAATTTATCAAATTTACTGTTGATTTGCCATTTTAACAATTATAACACTTTGTGCGACAAGTACAATGTGGACATGGCTATAATTACCAGAAGAAAAACATTTACAAAGAGGATTTGCTTCATTAGGCAATTGCATGTCAAGTTAAACATATTCAGGGTCATATTTCCTCAACAAATTCTTTGGAGTGTTTACTGGCGCAGGTTGTCTCCCAAATCACTGTTTCATTAAAAAAAAAACCATCCGTTCTGTGTCACTGCATCCGAGGGAACGTTAGCTAGCTAACAGGGGCAAAACCTGATTATTTGTCCCTGATGATGTGTGGTGACTGGGATGGTAATATTCAAACATAACTGGTCACTTGAAGTTGCACATTTTGCAAACTGCCCCCAATTTTTAACATCTTAATCTAAATATTTATAACAGTGTCAAAATGTAGCTTCAGGAAATGAAAATGAGGCCCGTGATGGTTACATGTTGCATAATGTTTTAATTCCAGTTGAGTAAAAGAGGTAAATATATTGTGATACTTTTTTTGTTGTGTGTTCCAGTTCTTGAGATCGAGCTAACCAGGCTGTTGGACAAACAGGGAACTAACTTATTCGACATCTTTAACCCAGTGGTGCTTCCGAGAGACGTGAGTGGTGTTCGCTCTTCGTTTTTGTCGTGCGTTACGTGCCCCCTGTTTGTGTTGCATTCTTATTCTTCTCTCTTTCCCTTCTCCGTCCTGCAGGGCTTTGTGGTGATTGAGATGGATTTCGGTTTCCCTCATCACCTCCTGGTTGAGTTCCTCAAGAAGACACTGCAGTAACCGGGACACTTTTAATAAACATTTCCGACACTTTTGGTTTTAGTGACTTGCTTTTAAAAGTGTTTTTCTATCAAAAATGTACCTTTTGCAGTTTGCAGTGATGACCAACATGTGTATACAAAACATGTATCTGTTGTATCATAGAAGCACATTTTGATTTTGACCATTTTGATGTATTTTGACCAGTGATGGGCAGTAATATATTACTCAGTGTATTATTACTTTTTCCAGTAATAAATAGTGTAAGGAATTACATTTCCCCAAATTATAAAAAAAAATAATTATTATATTACAGTTATTAGTAAGTCTGTAAGTAACTCTGAGTTTTGATTGATGTAGGCTATCCTATGGCATGTACGTGCAGCAGTTCAAGGCAGGTTATGTCAGCTGCGAGCCAAAAATCTAATCTAAAGATTGGAGGATGAGGGAAGGCGGCATACTTTCCACAGTGGGAGGCACAGTTGTCATTACTTTGAGTTTGTTTGGATCTTCCAGAGAGATAATATGTGGCGAAAGAATGTAATCAGAGGGTCGCACTCGGAGAGCTCGACTTTGTTTCCACCACAGCTGACATCTGGACAGCTGACAACAAAAGCTTTCCGAGTGTAACAGTTCACTGGATCAGCAGTTCAACTTTAGAGTTCACCAAGGCTGCCAACAAGGTACAAAAGTGATGTAGTAATACAGTGAGTAATATAACTGATTACATTGTCACTACACCATATTTGGAAAAGAACAATACATTTGGAGGTGTTCTCTTTTAAATGAAAATGTTTAATTCCAACTATTCATTTAGTTTATTTGCTGTGTATAACAATAGAACTTAGGAAGCAGTTTTATATTGATACAGCTGCTTAATTTTCAGACCACTAGATGTTTTTCTTTGTCTTTGTGGGGGCAGGGAGGGCAATAAAAAAATTTAAAAAAATCAGCAGGTGTGTAAGCGATTAGCACAGTGGTAGAAAGTACTACAGTATATTTACTTAAGTACTGTCCTTCAGTACAGTTTTGAGCTACTTGTACTTTACTTGAGTATTTACATTTTCTGCTACATTTTACATTTTGGAAGCCATTATTGTACTTTTCACTCCATCAAATCTGATAACTTTAGTCACTTTGCAGATTTGTTGTGAATCATTCTGTTTAAAAAAAAAAAAGTGATTAAAACTTACACAACTCAGCCATTTAGATTTCTTTACCTGTTCTGTCATCAGCTGTATATGTCATGTTATATATTACGTTTGTTGAGAAATCTCTTGTTTGGGCACATGAGAGCTAACCCTTAATAAAGAGTCTGAATCCACTCCGGGTTTCTGTCTGGTTAAAGGAGGTTTTTCCTCGCCGAAAAGTACTGTGTAGACCTGCTGCAGTTGAAAAGTGTCCTGAGATAACTTTGATATGATTTGGCGCTTTACAAATAAAATTGGAGTGAACTGAATTGAACTGAATCATTCAAATGTGATAACAATCTCACAGTCAGCAAACTCTAAGGTTGATACAGTTGTGCTGGACCAGTTTTTACAGTGAATGATGGAGTCTACAGGAGCCACTAGGTGGCTCTGTTGGACTACAATCAACATGGCAACTCTGTAGTCAGATTTTAGTCAAAAGCTGAAAAAGGTGCATGAAGTTTGAAGCAAAAGTTAAAATGGGTTATTAATGTAACTATTTACATGAATAAAGCAATATTATGTGGAAATGAGTGAAATCGGCGATGTAGGTGTGTGCATTGATGGAGAATGTTTTCTGCTGAAAAGGGACCATGTAGGAGCTGAGAGAAAGAGGACCCGAGCAGGTCAGCTTTAAAAGCTTCCCAACCCAGCAGCCCCAGTGAATCTCACCTCACCTCACCTCCTCTGATGACCTCTGATGACTTCTGCTGGCTTCTTCCTGGAAGGAGAGGAGAGGACAAACCAAGCAAACCAAACTAGGCAGACTTGCATAACTCTCGAGAGACATACAGGCGAGCGGGAGGGGCTGTCACAGCTGCTTGAGTTTTTGAGCTGACACACATTTCTCAGTACACTAAATGGCAACTGTTGTATTCAGAAGTTTATTACAGTAACATGCTGTATAATCAGATGAACATGACATCAACGTTAGATGCCAGTAGCTGGGCTCAGCTGACACTAATACACAGTGAGTTCACAATAAGTGTGAGTAATAACAGTTGCGTGTGTGTGTGTGCTTTGCACATCAGGCACGCACATAAAAGTAGAATTTGATTGCCTGAGTGTTTCACCAAAGATTAATAAACGTTGAAAGTCAATGCAGTCCCAGACATTTACATGCACAGACATCTTTATGGAGTCCATCAAGCAAAAATGCTCATAATGCCATAATCACCTCCAACTGACATGTTTTAACATGACGTCCATTCTTCAGTCCTTTTCTCTCTGCAACATACCTGAGCGTACTGACTGCATTTGTGTTTCCTGTCTCATCCCATTCACCCTTTTGTCTATAGATGAAAATGGTTAAAAATATGAATACAAAGAGAATGGTAAACTATTAACAATATGCACAAATCGGTCTGTAAAAAGTTAAATTTTTAACTAATGGATGAAAAAGCACTCAGGTAACCACACTGCAGATCTGACACCGGAAGCAAAGTCACTGCCGATCCATAAAGTAGATATACGTCAGCCTACACTGTATAAGAGGAGACTTTCTTTTCATCTCTTAAACTCTCTTAAACACATTTATATGTACAGTTTAATTTTATTTATTTCAGATGTAATGGTGTGATTTTCTTTTCTTTTCTTTTCTTTTACCACCCTGGGCTACACAAATTTGAAAAATTGCAAAACAGTAAATAAAATGCAGATTAGGTAAGTTTGGTTTGGTTTGGAGCCGATGAAACAACTTGAAAATACGTCGATGCTAACATGGCTATAGATGTAAACAAGCAACTTGCCTGGGCAAAAAGCCACCGGCTGACCATGCCAACCGTTCAGCCTCCCCACTACTCTTTGTCTCTCTGTTAACATTCCTCTACTCTGCATTCTTGCAACTCAGTGTGTCTTTGTGCCAGCAGTGGGAACCAAGGCCTCAGCATGAGTCTGTGATACACACTGACATTCCTCCTTGCTGGTTACAAGATGTTTGGTCTTTGCAAAAAAAATGATCATCAGCCAAGCAATGTGGGGTTCGAAGGAAGTACTTATCAGAGAAGAACACAGCACGCAGAAAGACAGAAATATCCCAGCCTTCTAAGCAGTTTGTAGTGACCTCCACCCCTTCCCCCCCCGGTCGCTTGCTGTGACTTCGCATTCCTTTCAATCCCAAAGTCAACTATAAACACACACTCACTTGAAGTCACACCCCTCCTTTCTTACCTTCACTTTTACCTTTTACCTTTGTCTTTTCTTACCTTTGGCTCATTGCCCTTTCTGCTTTATCATCAACAGCCAAAGGAATCTTTGTGAAAAGACAGTTGGTGTGACATGAACTATCCTCATTGACAAGGACCTAATGTATTTTAATTGTTTAAGGTAAGGTTAACATAGAATTTATCAAGAATGCGACAGCAGCAAAACACTCCTGTGTGATCACACTTCTTTAATGATAACTACTGAAGTGTTACATAATATCCATTCCATTAATCCAATATGTTTTTGGCTTCCTCCTGTGCATACCACTCACTCTGATTACTGCAGCAACTCGAACCTTCCTCACACATTTTGCAAAGTCATGTTTTATATTTTACAACCATTGCTTGAGTGAAAACCGTGATGTGCTTTACAATGGAATGCGGTCATTTAGTTAAAGCTGCATTTATCTATTTTTTTGGTCACTAGGGGGCAGAAAAACATCAAAACAAACTGTCAAACAACAAATTAGCTTATTTCCCAAAATGACAAACTATTCCAGCAAACACAAAATGACACAAGCATTCAGTTGGAGTCGTGTTTTTGGTCCCCTGACAAGTTATTCACTCTCCTTTTAACTCTATTTTGGTCTCCACCATCTCCTGTGAAAGACTTGTAGCTTTTTAGATGCATAAGGGCCGAGTAATGCTAGGAAACTGTCCACAGGTGAAGTCATGGGGATGATGTCATTTAAATATTAAGATAATGTGGCACATTTATGGACAGTCTATCCTGGAAGATATTTATAGTGTTACACTTGGTTGCTCATACTGAAGCTGACAGATGTAGCTGAGACAGAACCTCAAACCCTGGTTTCTTTCTGCAAACCTGACAAGTTGCTGCATTAAGTGGGTGTGAATGTCGCATCAGTTTCAGAAAGTTACAGAAATTAACACCACACCCCCAATTCTGCACCACCAGCAACCCATTTCATATTGAACATAGCAACTTAACTGTGTTAGCTTTAAAAAATATTGACTGCAGGTTGATAATTCTGCTTTACAACAAACACTACATATTTGCCTTTACCTTTACATAATAGGAGGCAGAGACGAAGTCAGTGGGTGCATTTGGCTAATAGTGACCTCTTAGTGGCAACCACTATGACCTTGCTGTGTTAAATTCCACTGAATGTTATACAAAATATCCTGCAATACCACATAAAGTTTAAGGTTTTTAATGTGTTTCTTGAAGAAGTCCATTAAGCTGATATTGACTTATTGGCATATTTACTTATTGACATACAGAAAAATGTTTTGGGATCCTGTTTTCCTGATTGACAGGTGCCTCAGCCTGCTATAGTCAGCTGTGGTGTTATCACCCCACCAAAGTTCCATCCAGGCTTTTTCCCCTTTGTCCTGATATGGATCTTCTGACTCGAGTACCTGTCGAGTTGGCAGTGGCCAATAAACTTCAGTCCAAGCTTTTTAAATAATAAATCACAGTTGATGTCACAGTTGGTACAGTTTTTTCCTGATGGATTAGTATCAGACGTGGCTGTGTACTGTGGAGCTAATAAACATTTTACTGTAATTTGAAAATGTGGAGTGACGCAACAGCGTATCGTGGGTATTTGATTTGCGAAAATCTCCCCACAGGGCAAAGTGCAACGCAAACCACTGATAAATGGTCCAAAGAGAGCGATCTGGCTCACATCAGTGCAAATGGTACCCGCCATTGCATAAACTTTTCCTGCTTTACTTTGTTGCACAACCCCTTTATCTGATCAAATGTTAACAGTGTTCCAGAGCCATGACACCAAAAAAATGTGAAAGAGATAACTTACACTGGTCAGCTGGTTGTATGTTATTTTCTACTTATCTAAAAGAAAAACAGCTAGTTGAAGCCGGACCGTGGCTGGGAATGACCTGGATGGTTTACTGTCTTAATTTTTGAAAATAAAAAATGTTTCCTAAGCTGTAGACCCTAATTTAAACACTGTACAATGTCATAAACTGCAGCTGCAGTCAAACTGCAAAGCTTCTGCAAAGTCTGGGACAGCACGGCGTGAAAGGATGCTGTGTTCGCAGCGGTGCGACGTTAGCTAAGGTGATCTTGTCAGCTGTGTATGGATAGTGCAGTTGGCTGCAGCTTCACCCCACCAGGCCAAGTCTGACTCATCACTGCTTTCACTGCAGCATTCAGCCGTCTCGCTCCTCTCAGTGTCCATTATCTCAATAAATGTTCCACATAAATCTGTTTTGACCGCCCTGCTGTGTACATCACTGCTGTCCCTATCTCAACACAGACTCTCAGATATATAAACAGGAAGAATACCCAAATATTGTTAAGATCTTGAACAGCTTCTTTGGGGTAAAAACTAGAGATCTAACTCTAAAGAATCTCACATAGCCTCAGCAATGTTCCTTACATCATTCATTCAAAGCGTTGTATTCAACAAATCAACACTTATGATATAATACGAGCTACATGTCCCCAATAGGTTGGCTGGTTAACCAGTTTGTTCCTCACTGAAATATTTCACCATCCTTTGAAGGAATTTAATATGGAACTGACCGCTATATTGGCCTGCAACTTTGAAGGAATTTAATAAGAGGTTTTAAGTGTATGTTTTTGGCAAAAAAAAAGTTCTCTATGTGTGATTCCAGTGAATAATTTCCAGTGTGAAACATGCTGTCTTCACTTAGAGACTATTTTCACAAGAGGACTAGAGGACTGGAGCTGATCATTATTATTGTTTTTATTATTATTACGTGAGAGTAAAGATGACCTTCAAGATGATCTTTTAGATTTAAGATGTCATCACCTCATCATCTTATCCTACTAGATATTTGTGTGAAATTTAGTCACAATTAGTGTGTGAAATCTTGAGTTATGGCCAAAAATCTATGAGCCCAAGTGAACATTTTGTGCCACGTTTGAAGAAACCCCCTCAGAGCACTCTCAAGACCTGTCTGACGGACAAACCAACAGACCAATATTGGGATCCTTATAGCCATGTTGCTAGTGTAGCTAAAAGTTTAAATAGCAAATTCTCAGTGTCAAGTTAAGTGTCAAATATTTTGAATAATTCAACCATTGTTCCAGTAACAAAAAGCTGTATCATTCCCACATGTAAGAATAACAGTGTCAGAGCACACAAGAAGCAGTTCCCTCAGTCAACACAGCTTGTCTGACCTGACTTGTCAGGTGCTTGTCACATTTGTCACCATTATTACATAAAGAATCCACTCATCAGTCGGTTGTTTTCTCTTTAATCTTTATTTGTGCAAAGCAGAAAAGTAAATTTACAACCAAGATCATTTCTATGCTGCAGCAGTTCACCCGAAAACCTTTTAACTTTTACAAAGTACGTTTTTTTATGTACATACTGTATGCATTCAATATAGCTGCATAGATAGCATTAATTATCATCGCTGTGAGTCACATGATAGTGTAGTGTGAGTGCTATCAAGAACAGAATGTGTTCTTGAGTCTATTACATTAACACAATGTACATTCTCAAGAATGATACGGTACAAGTTTGTCATTCTTTGTATTTGGATGTTTTTCTTTTTAGCATGACAAGCTATATTTTGTTAGTGAATATTACATACATTAAATTACAAGTATGAAGAGAAGTGACGGTGTTTGTTTGTTCTCTACTGGGGGTGATTTACGATTTCATTTAAAGAGCCAATTAGATCAGAATTTTAGTTCTTTTGGTCCGAAGTAGGCAGATACATGATACAGTACAGAAGTTGAAGTAACAATTGTGGAATGTACTATAGTTACAGATCATCGTGTCCATTTTTCTATAACAAATATTAAAAAAAATCATGGAAAAGGACAACAAAATAAGATAGAAGTACAGTCATTGACAGAAGTCTTGTCGCATAAGGACATAGTAACATAAAATGGCATATAACTTTATTTCTAATCAATCAATTGTTACAATAAATGGTTCATTTTAATGTTAAGGGCTTTCACATTAATAACTGGGTGCAAAATGAAACCATCAAAAAGTGTGCTGATGTTCACAGCTTGGTAAAGCCCATAACATCTGTTTTTGCAAGGACAAAAGTCTTGTCGTGTCTTTAAATGATTCAACCAATCACAGATTAGAGCTTCACCTGTGACAAATACTGTAA
>JAJHUR010099424.1:0-30351 GCA_027495735.1 Lutjanus campechanus | reverse complement strand
CTCTCTCTCTGTTTCATAGGAACCTGGCATCAAACTCTCTGGAACACATCTCCTGGCGAGTGTTTCATTTTCTCCCGCTGCTCAACCTGTGAGTCCCTGTAAATTCGTAATGAGAATGTCTTTTTAGGTCAATTTAATTACTTACAGGATAGGTTGGATTTATTTTTTTGAAGTGGAGTCATATGAGGTACCCGTCTCTAGTCAGCGTATTATTGGCAGTATATGGCTGCAGCTCACTTGGTGTGAAGGGTTTTCTGAAAATTCCACATAGTGCCTTTGAGCTGTATGGTGAGCTAGTTATACAGTATTTGAGTGAGAATAATTCTACAATATTGTTCTGGACTCTGGAGATACAGGTGGCTGAAATGGGTTTTCTCAGGAGGGTGGCCGGCATCTCCCTTAGAGGGTTAGGGTGAGAAGCTGAGTCATTCATGAGGGACTCGGAGTAGAGCCGCTGCTGCTTTGCGTAGAAAGGAGCCAGTTGAGGTGGTTTAGGCACCTGGGCACAACTCGGGATCCCCCAGTCAGAGCTGGTTAATGTGGCCAGGGAAAGGAAAGTCTGGGGTACCCTGCTGGAACTGTTAACCTCTGCGACCGGACTTCGGATAAGCGGTTGAAGATGGGTTGAGCTTGAGGCTAGATGTTTTAAGAACAGGGTATCGGATGCAATGTTGGCGCCTGTTCAGCTCGTTCTCATTCCCAACTCGTCACTCATTTCATTCCCAGCTTATCTTGATGGTGACGTCTTTTTTGTAGTCTCTCAAAAACATGACACACAAGAGCACACATGTAATGAATGGATTATACTCTGTCTGTCTGTCAGTGTTAGCATAGCTGGCTAACTAACGCTAGCCTACTAGCTGCAGTAACTTTACCTCCAGCCAGACTTAGATAGACTAGATTCCACTGCATCTAGTATACAGTATTAGTTATGCAGGGCGTTTGAGGAGGAGGATGTGGGCTGGTGAAGAATCTAAGTGGGCCGACGACGATTTATCTCTCTCTGGTTCTCAGTCTGGGGTCTAAACCGGGTTAGCTCTTAACACCACTGTCTTCCGTGATCGCGGTCCGGCTGGGTCAAAATCTGCCGCTCTTCCTTTCCCCACGTTAATTACTGTATTTCTGTAATCTACTCTGTAAATATACCTGCCGTATTTCAACATCTGACCCATGTTTGCTGAGATGTAAGCTAGCTTTAGCCTCAGTCTTTCAGCATTAATGTGATATGATGTGCACAGCTGCTAGCTGACTTTATATGTACACTTTCACAGTGTTCTTGTTTTAAAACGTGAGAGATGGTAACATTAAAATGCCAATTTAGCAGCCAAGGTCTCACATACCTGTATATTGTATAAACTGAATTCATCATTTGCTTTTCTTAAATCTTGCAACTTGTAATTTTACTTCTAATGTGTCGATGGTTCATATTATGAAAATGAATGTGCAGTTGAGGTATAAAATGTTTAAATCGAGGTCTTTGCATGGTTCAGTGATCAATGTTTAAAGGAGTTAGCTCAATGTTAATTTATTATTTTGAGATAAGAGCTTAGTAAAATATGCAGATTTTAAAGGTTAATATACATAATAGGGGGGCTATCAGTGAACTTGTAGTCTTATTGTGATATTGTATTTTCACCATATTCTCTCAGAGGTAAATTTATATGTGAACATACTTAAAAGAAAAAGTTTAAAGAAAAGACTGCTGCCTTTTACAACTTGACATCAGGCTTTTCAGTGCATGGCAGCAGCACCTTTTCACTAGTTGTTACTCAAGTTTTTTAAAAGCAGAAGAAAAAGAATCTAAAGTTGGAGGGTATGGAAGGTTATTTTCTATCTAAAGGTAAAATGCATCAAGGTATTATATCAAAACTAAATTGTATAGATTTTTAATCATTTAAATTGGAGTGTTTTTAAAAAAGAAGTGTATCGTTTCTGTGTGAGTGGATTAGAATGCCATGCTTATGAATATGGTGTTTGATGGTTAAATCTCTTGTCGTTCTAGTGTGTTTTTGTCAGAAAATATGAATCCTAAAGATTTCAAAACAGTAGCCAGTAGAAGCTAATTTCTCTCTCCTTTTTCCTTCCTTTTTCTCTTCAGGGTTTTGAGGGACAACCCTCTGGTTTGCTCTTGTGACCTTCACTGGCTCCAGCAGTGGCAGCTTAATGACCGCGGCGACGTGGACAGCCAGATGTTGTCTTGTTTCTCCAATGATCAGGAACTGCCCCTCAACTCTTTGGTGATAAACAACTGCAGTGAGTTTGGGTTTCATTTTGATGTCTGAACTTCATTTTGCATTGGATTGTGATGTTATACGCTGCCGGGCCAAAACAAAAGTCACCGCCTGGATTTAACGAAGCAAAAAAGAGGCTTCCATTGGTTTCAGTTGGCAACAAGTTATTTAACGCAAACTGATGCAGTGAGCAGCTTCTCATTTCTTAAACAACCATGTCAGAAGACTTTGGTGAAATCAAAGTAAGGAGACTGATGAAACTACTAAAATTGGGTTAAGAACTGTCCAACACATCATTAAAACCTGGAAGGATAGTGGTGAACCATCATCTTTGAGGAAGAAATGTGGTTGGAAAAAAGTTTTGACTATGTTTAATAGTGAAAGTAAGAACATTTCCACAAACACAATGTGAAGAGAACTCAAAGGATTTGGACTGAACAGCTGTGTAGCCTTAAGAAAACCACTTATCAGTGATGCTAATCAGGAAAAAAGGCTTCAGTTTGCTAGAGAGCATAAAGATTGGACTCTGGAGCAACGGAAAAAGGTCATGTGGTCTGATGAGTTCCACCCTGTTCCAGAGTGATGGGGGCATCAGGGTGAGAAGAGAGGCGGATGAAGTGATGCTCCCATCATGCCTCGTGCCTACTGTACAAGCCTGTGAGGGCAGTGTTATAATCTGGAGTTGCTTCAGTTGCTCAGGTCGAGCTTCAGCAACTTTATGTGTTCAAAAAATGAGGTCAGCTCACTACCTGAATATAGGTACGGGCATATTCCAAGATGACACAGCCAGATTTCATCAGGCTCAAATTGTGAAAGAGTGGTTCAGGGAGCAGGAGACAGAATCCAGACCTGAACCCCACTGAGAATCTTTGAGATGTGCCGAAGAAGACTTTACGCAGCGGTTGGACTGTCTCATCATCAATACAAGATCTTGGCGAAAAAGTAATGCAACTCTGGACAGAAATAAATCTTGTGACTTTGCATAAGCTTTTTCGAAACGATGCCATCGTGAATGCGTGCCGTAATCAAAGCTAAAGGTGGTCCAACTAAATATTAATGTGTGAGTGTGTGACTTTTTTTTTAGCCAGGCAGTGTACATAAAATTCTGAATTAAACTTTTTTTGTTTTCTTACTGATTTGATGATGGAAATAGCAAACGAGTGAGCCATCTCACTTCCTTCTCATCTCTGTTGAAACTAATTGTCAGTGTTGTTATTAATTTAAACCAAACCATGTTCCTTTCCTAAACCTAACCAAGTAGTTTTGTGCCTAAAGTAAACTGCGACCATCACCTGAAATGTTACTCAGCAAGCTTTATTTTGAAAGTATAACTAGACCTTTTTTTTATTACTGCTAACTTAACATGTGGAACGATGGTGGATAATTCATTCGTTTTGAAGTCTTGCTGAGTGATGAACACAAATCTATTAAATTTCATGACCATTTCACAAACTGCTGTGAGACTGTGTTGTCAAATCTCACAAAAATATGTATTTTTAAATGCACAAAAGCGTGATTTTAAAACATCATAACTACTTTGGCAGCCAATCATGGTCCAGGATGGAATTTGAATACAAGTGTGATGTGAAAGCTGTAATCCTCCAGTACACAAACACTGAAAGTGGACTTTTCAGTGACGTAGAAGACATTTTGTGTCTTTTAGTTAAACTTCTGAATTGAAAAATATTTTCATCTTCTTAGAATCTGTATTTTCCAATGAGGGAGAAGTAGGAAATGTAATTTTATTTTGGTAAAAATAACAAAAAATGGGGGGAAAAAAACCTGTCAGACAAACACAAACGATTCAAAGCAAACTATTTTCTACATCTCAAAACATGTCTGGAGGAGATCTTTAAATATTTTATCACAAAATTGGAGACATTTTTAATCTTTACGATAAACCTTAGTCTCATGTGGTGTAATGAATCCTTAAAATGACACTGTTTCATCCACTTGGCTTCAAAATGAAAAAAAGATAACCATTTGTTGTTGCTCTTCTGAAAGTTTATGCCTCGAACCAGCAGGTGCAGTGAAATGCAGGGAAGAAATGGGCTCGGCATTGTTACTTTAATCACATACAGTAGGAACATCTTGTTGCCAGGAAACATACGAGAGGGTTTTTGGCACTGTGCCGTTTCTCTAAACTGTTTTAAAAAAAGAAAACGCTCAGTTGTACCATCACATTAGCGACCTGTGCTCATGCCGTCCCCTCTGCTGCTCTCAGGTCTGCCTGAGGTGACCATTGTCTCCTCCAAAGACAAGATCCAGGAAGGAGGGAACCTGACATTTGAGTGTCATGTGACAGGAAGTCCGACTCCCAGTGTGAAATGGCGTACTGACAAACTCCGCTCTCGCTTCTCTACCCAGGTAATATGCATGTCGTACAGATATTAACAAAATAACATGTTTTATTTCCATTCCCCCACTTTAGAGAAGGAGCAGGAGTACCGGTGTAGGAAGCTGAGCAACAGCAATAGAATAGCAATAGAATCATCCCACTGGCTCCCTCTTCAAAAAGCCAATGGGATTTTTCCACATTTTTCTTTGGGTTAGTGCACAAAATAAGCTCTGTGGCAAACAAAAGTTTAAGATACTTTGCACGTTTTGCACTTTTATGATTTTTGAACAGTAAATGTTACCGCCAGAAGTAAAAAGCTAATATATTCAAACTACACCACGTTCGTTTGCAGGATTCGACATCACCCCCACTAACTAGTGTTTAATGTCCCAGACAACGTCTGTAGTCTCATTTAGTCTCACGTATTTTATACAAACTTTATATTTATATTTTATATGTACAAAAATGTGACTTCACTGACTTCAAGACATAGGAACTAGAGGTGCTGATATGCTAACTCACCTCTGAGACAACCTATTAGCTCAGCAAAATATCTGCTTTTCTTTTGTTTTGCTGCTTTTTTTTTTCTCCTGAGGGGAGGTTAGGAGAAACAGATGAGACTTCTGTAAGCTCAAATTAAGAATCTAATTTATTTCTCATAAGATACAGACAAGAGAGAAAAGAGATTTCCTCTGGGAAGTGGTCTCGCCGCTACATATATTTGTGAACTCCTGAGATCTTTTGTGTGTCTCCAGATCCAGAACTTAATGTTTTTGACAATTTTGCTCAGTAGCCTCCACAAACATGCAATTTAAAGCTGTTCAGTTGGTTCAAGTTCAGCTGGCTCAAATTCAGTTGGGTTCTGTAGTCTATTGATCTACAGTATACAGCAGTAAATTGGATCCCAACCTGTGTGCCTCTAAGTGATCCATATGTAGGTGTGACCTGCTGCATTAACCCCCTCTGCTCTTTGTGTGCGCTATTTGTCGGCTGCTGCAGAAGATAATCTGGGGCTCCACATCACAGCTGGTCCTTTACCTCACCAACGTTTCCTCTGATGACAACCTGCACAACCTAACTTGCGAGGCCGAGAACCAAGCTGGGCCCGGGGAGGAGATGGTGCAATTGGACATTGAGTGTAAGTGCCTGCAAAATAAAACTGCACTCTTGAAAGCTCACAGGCTCAATACGAGTCGTCGGGCTTAATGGAGGTTAGGGCGAGAGCACACTGGGGCCATTTTTCTAGTGCAGGCAGGGTGGACAGCCAGAGAAAAGAGAAATGGACTGCGCTGATTTCTTATAAATGCCCCCTCTACAAATACGAGCGTGTACCCACCATGCTTCTAATGGAGCTCTTTGTCATCTGCCACTCACTCTGGCGACTGGTGAGAAGTGTTAAAATAATATGAGTGAAGTGCTGCAGGTATGGCTTGCCATTTAATTTAGGATACAATGAGAGGACAAAAGAGAGTGAACTTATCTCGCCTTGCTCTTAAAGAACTCCTTCACCTCAGATATGCTCTACTTCTAAATTACAGCTGCAGCTTGACCCCGGGAGGTTCACCGTTGTTTTCTCCGTTCGGATGCATTAGTGCATCTGGAAGTTGAGGAACACTGAGGAATGACAGCACCCAGCGGTCCCACGGAAAACACAGTCAGATGCATTAGTGATACATTACTGAAAAAATACTGCCCAAACAATATCGTATATCAGCAACTCAGTGACACTCATTAGAAAATAAAGCCAAAAAGAGCGGGGGCGCCAATCAGCTGAAGCCAAATGCACAAGCATCAAGGGACAGATAATGAACGTCAGGAAAATGGGGCTGATAACCCGCGCTAAGATCTGATTTGAGCCTGTGCTAATGGACTTTTCCCTCCTACTCCGGAAAACCGCTTCGTCCGCAGTGATTGGCAGTCTGTAAATGCGTTAGTGCAGCTAATCTATCAACATCAGCCCCCCTGGTGGAAGGACACTCGTTAACCGCTAGCCCTTTAATTACTCTTAATTACCTCCCAGAACAGTGGGTGTTTACTGCTGAGTGGCTCTCTGTGCCATTGATTCATGGTCCTCGTGTGGCTTCCCTTTTCATAAAAGAGCTTTTCTAAATCGTGTCTTTTGCAATGTCATTTTATTTACTTTAAAGGTTAAAAAAAACTAATTCAAAGCTTCGTTAATCACAAAAGTTAATATTTTATAGGCAAAGGTTTCCAGTTAACTCACAGAAATACAAGTGCTAACTAGAACCATAAAGGGTTCTTCTGCTTGTCCTCATAGGAGAGCTGTTTTTGGTTTCTGGTAGAACCTTTTATAAAAGTTCCTACTGTATGAGAGTTTCTACAGAGAACCCAGAATCCTCTATGGAGGATCTGTCCAGAATCGTTCCACCTTCTAAAGGTGCTAATGATAACCTACCCAGGGCGTTCTACTGAGGACCTTTTTATATTCCAAAGGATTTATCTAGAACTGACTAAGGGGGTTCTGTTGGGAACCTTTTTATATTCCAAGGGTGTTACCTAAAACACACTCTGAGTGTTCTAGCAAGAGTCTTTTTTTTTCCAAGGGTTTTTATCTAGAACCCACCTAGAGGGTTCTACTGAGGACCTTTTTATATTTCAAGGATTTTATCTAGAACCCACCAGGAAGGTTCTACTGAGAAACTTTTTATATTCCAAAGGATTTATCTAGAACTGACTAAGGGGGTTCTGTTGGGAACCTTTTTATATTCCAAGGGTGTTATCTAAAACCAGGGGTCTTTTTTTCCCCAAGGGTTTTATCTAGCACCCACCTAGAGGGTTCTACTGAGAGCCTTTTTATAGTCCAAAATATTTATCTAGAACCCACTAAGGGGGTTCTGCTGAGAACCTATTTATACTCTGGGGTTTTTCTTTAGAACACACTCAAAGGATTCTACCAAGAACCCTTTTATATTCCAAGGGTGTTATCTAAAACACACTCAGAGTGTTCTACCAGGAACCTTTTTATAATCCAAGGGTTTTACCTAGAACTCACCAAGAGGGCCCCACTGAAAACCTTTTTATAGTCCAAAAGATTTATCTAGAACCCACCAAGGGGGTTCTATTGAGAACCTTTTATATTCCATGCATTTTATCTCAAACCCAACAAGGGTGTTTTATTGTGAACCTTTTTATAATCCAAGGGTGTTATCAAGAACCTACCAAGAGGGTTCTACTGAAAACCTTTTTATTTTCCAAAAGATTTGTCTAGAACACACTCAGGGATTTCTACCGAGAACCCTCTTATATTCCAAGGGTTTAACCTAGAACCCACCAAGGGGTTTCTATTCAGAACCGTTTTATATTCCATGCATTTTATCTAAAACCCACCATAGGTCTTCTGTTGAGAACCTTTTTATATTCCAAGGTTGTTATCTAGAACACACTCAGGGTGTTCTACCAGGAACCTTATTATATTTCAAGAGTTTTATCTAGAACCCACCCAGGGGTTTCCACCGAGAGCCCTTCTGTATTCCAAGGGTTCTATTCTTATTATACTTTTTATTTTACCTTTATTTAACCAGTCAAGTCAATAAGAACAATTTATTCTATCTAGAACCCACCCAGGGGTTTTACTGAGAACCCTTTTATATCATGGTACAAAGAACACTTGACGAAAGAGTTCTTGAAGAATTTCAACAATCTTTGAAGAGACCATTCTTTCTTAAAGGGCTCTTTGAATGAAAAGGGTTATTAATGGAACCCTTGGTCTTACAAAGAACCCCTGACAAACCCTTTCTTTAAAATTGTTCTGCAGAAACAAATGGTTCTCGGTAGAATCTCAGCCCTTCAGGAACAACCCTTTTGGAACTCTTATTTCTAAGAGCGTATGAATCTGCCTGCACTGATTTTTCATTTTGTGTGTTTGCCTCATTTTTTTCCAAAATGTCCATTGTCTAACTCTACAATGAGGTCTGTCAACTGGCAGGCTCATTAAACATAATTCTAGCCTTCCTTTTAACCCCTGCAGTGAAATAGCTTGTATAAGGTTAGTGGAGGTCTCTAATGGATGATTAGTTAAATGTGATAAACAGCGCTAATTTTCACTCAGTGTAACGGACTTCAGCGTGCCCCGGGTAAAAAGACAAATGCCTAAGTATCTCCTTAGCGCAGCACTTTCTAAGGCTGGGGGGGGAGTGGGTCATGGGGTTAAGAGCAGCAGAAAGGTCTGAGCAGTATGAGGGGTCTCTGCACTTGAGAGTCGTGTTCGATCTGAACGAGGCCATTTCCTGTAACTTCACGTCCAGCGGAGCTTCCAGGTAGCTTTTGTGGTCAGGGTCGCAACGACGACCAGGATTCATTATTCATAGCAGGTCAGCACAGGTTTGCAGTACAGATGGATGAACATTGATTCATGGAAACTCAGCGGGAACATACAGGCCACTTCACCGACCACTGACTTTATGATATAGCTGATCAAGGTCCACATTCAGCCTACAATCGTTGCATACAGGCTTGTGCATTTAAATCTCTTTTAAATTGTGCACATGTTATGTGCACTACTCCTACGTTTGAGTGGGTTCTCACGCAACACATCTTAAGATTCTTTTGATTCGATGACGATGCAAATTGCAGATCATTTTCAAGGTACGGTCACAAAAGCAGGTGCAGTCAACTCCACCAACAAACAAACAATTCGGACAACTCACCCATGAAGCCTCATATTACTCCACTGATAAACAGCGGAAATAAACATGCAAAGGTCTTGTTGATCCAGTCCAGTAAAATATTTAGTTTAAAACCCATGTACAGCTGTTGCATCATTTCAAATCAGTCGGCAGATAATTTTCCAAGTGCTTTCCATCATAAGTAGAGTCACCGTATAAATATTAGCGTTAGCTCGGTATCAAAATGGCAGCTGCACTCTGACCTTTCGATTGACCCAGTGGGAGCTTCCATGTCTCGTGCACAGGCCTCGATAGCCAGCAGGAGTCTGTGAGAAAAGGCCGAGCCAAGATTGTGCTGGCGACTGAAGCTTTGTTGCCAGTGAAATCTCAAAAATGACCATATGCAGTTTCAATGGGTAATACAAAGCCACTAATCAGGAAAATTATAGAAATTTAAATAGTTTGCGGTGAGTTTCTTTTCCACCATAGAACTTGTTTTGACCCTTTTCTGTGCACAAAGTATCAGTTCAAGAAGTTTAGGTTTTGGTTCCTCTGAAGCAGGGTTTTTCGGGGTCTCCAAATGGCCTTTTTCTGGAAAATGCTGAGACATACTCTTATAAAAACATATGAATAATTTATTTCTTAGGTATTGTTATCAAATTTTAAGCTAATTTTATGACTTTTCATTTCAGGGGAAGATGTTAAAATGAATACCTCAGTAATTATAATTTGACTTCTTCTTACCAGTGATGCAAAGTAACAAATTTACTGTGCTGTACTTTAAATACAGTTTTGAGGTACCTGTATTGTACTTGTAACTCAAAACATTTGACTACACACACACCCACCTCATCCCTGACTCAGGGATTGGATTCAGTGAAACATGATTGTCTCTTCTTCAGCAAGCCCACACACATCATCAACGGCTCCTACACACAACAAACTGGGAAGTTTTGACGCCACAGAGTTATGCTACTTTATACTTCTACTCCACTACCTTTCAGGGGATAATATGTACTTCTTACTCCACTACATACAAAAACTTCTGAACAGTATATGAAATAGTTAGAAAATAGATCTAGAAAAAATTTTGGAAAATAGATTTAAAAAAAAGAGGCTGATCAGTTACGACATTTAAGTACTACTTGGTATCGACTGGTCATTGCAGCTCAACTTTGGATAGAGCTGGGCTAGCTCTTTCCCCCTGTTTCCAGTCTTTATGCTAAGCTATGCTAGCGTATTTACCATTTACCACAAACATGAGAGTGGTATCAATCTAATTCATCTAACTCTGGACAAAAAAAATGAATGAGTGTATTTCCCAAAACTATTTAAAGTCAAGATGAAACAAACAAATGTCCTGTTAACCCTCTTAGATCACATCCCCAGTCATGTTGTGCACCTAATTTCTTTGTATTCTCATGTCAAAATGTTTTCTTTATGCAAAACAAAATATGACGTGAGCAAACGAAGGCTTGAATCAACCAATAATATCGTGACATCCAGCCATCAATCAGTCTTCAGCTTTTAGCGGCACAGAGTTAAGATTAGTCAGCTAGTTAGCCGCAGTATGGTGTGTTCTCTGCCTTTTTTGTGACTCTCCTGCTTTCAAACATTCAAATCAAATTCCTTTAGGGGGTAAGGAGAGGTTTACTCGCTTACAGCTTAGACTTTTTCTTCCTCTCTTTCCCTACTACCCTATCTCCTACGTCTCTCCTCTAACCCCTGCTGACCTCCTTAATCTGTCATCTCCCAACAGTTCCGGTCAAGATCCTGTTCTTGAGGGACGCAGTGCAGCAGCACCACTGGTGTTTCCCCTTCGCTGTGGACGGTAATCCTGAACCGGTCATCACCTGGCTGTACAACGGTGCAGAGCTCAAACAAACCAAGTACGCATACATCCAGTACATCCCTGACTCAGAAGACGGGTCAGTGAAACACGGCTGCCTCTTCCTCAACAAGCCCACCCACATCAACAACGGTTACTACACTATGATAGCGCAGAACAAACTGGGACGCGATGAGGCCACGGCCACCGGGATGTTTATGGAAAACCCCTTCGACCCGCTCGATCCTGAGGGGATCATTCCGGGTGAGTTCCGGAAACTGTTTTGTAGCTGCAGATGTTTGTTCCGAGCAGGAGGCCGAGGAGGCCCATAACGAGCCGAGGAGACCATTAAGGTTCAGCTCAAAGACAAATCTATCTTGTGATGGCCCCTCTCCTTGTTCCTCTGCTGGGTTCTCTCAGCTGTGGCTGTGCTTTCTCCTTAAGGCTGCAGACCAATTAGAAGCTTAATCAGCAGCATGGGACACATGTTGGCCCAGTGTGCCCCATGCATATAAACCAGAGCAGCAACCAGTCTGGTGTCAGAGCTGCTCCACCCAGCACCTTTGCTTTTGTTCTTTTTTTCCTCAATTTTACAGCACAACACCCAAACAGCGCACTTTCACTCACCCACTCCCTACTAGAGGACTGGACATGGACTGGCTCTGACGTCAACCAAAACTGCATGTACAAATAAATCATCCACTGGCCGCCCACCCGGACCAATTATTGTCTTTAATTTAGGGACCTGCCCCCACGCTGTAGGGCTGCTCCTGAGATACTTTTATTTGAGCATTTGTTTTTTTTACCTTTGTCAGTCTGTGTGCATCAGCAGGGAGGCACGATATTGGATTTTTGTCAGTATCCATATGCTGATATTTTTCAACTCGTTTTGGCAGATTTTGCCGACATATACACATATTTATTTTCAGATAGTAGCTGGTGCCTAATTTTCTTTGTTCTACACAAATTCATTGTAATGACCAAGATGATGGTTCTAAAGATGGGCAGTTAAATTTGTAGCGTTGAAGGAATGTGATTTTGTTCCCCCTCACATGACCAAAAGGCGACTTTGCTCTCCAGACAAAAAAAAACAAACTTCACGCCACATCCTTGCTTTGTGTGTGCTGTCATGTTGGTAGAAATGTTCATTTTGGGTCAATAGAGATATTTTATTTTAAAGCCTTTATCAGCCAATCAGCTAATCAGCTCCCTGTTCTAGCTCCATGGGTAATGCACAGACATATCGATCCTCTTATCTGACTCTTCACGAGAAAGCAAATAGGTATATTTCCCATGTTACTTAATCTTATATTGACTCTTAAAATGGTTCATTATTTGAAGTAAAAATCAACCAGTGAAATAAGTGTACCTTTGGTAGGAGAAAGTATTAATAAAGTTGGAGTCAAGAAGACTTTTTGGCTGGGACATTATCATTTGATTTTACAAATAAATTGGGCTCTGAAACATAGATTTATTAAATTCACAGCTACAAATAGAATATAGTAAAATGAGTGAGAATGTGTGCTAAGCTGATAATAGTCAGAACACCCTGTAATAGCACAGGTAGCACCTCTGGTTCTCAATCATGTGTGTTCATGAATGTGTTTGTGTTCTTGCTTCCCACATGCCAGTCATTGATGTGGATCCAAGTAAGTCTTCGATTGAATTTTACTCCCCCAAAGATCTCAGCATGTCTCCTTAATGCTGCATGGACTTTGATGAGGTCTGTTTTGAGTTGTTTCACTTTAACTAAATCTCAGTTGTATTCCTCAGTTCCTACAAACAAATCAGACATGGACGTCACAGAGAACCCGGAGAGTCGAGTGTTTGTGGTGAGTCACGTCATTGCTCCTAACACAAACGTAATGCTATCAATAATATTAGTGAGTGTGACTGTAAACCTGTGTGTGTGTTTGTTTGAACAGGTGTCTGTGGCTGTGGGACTTGCTGTGTTTGCCTGCACGTTCCTTCTCATCATGGTTTTGGTCATTAACAAATGTGGGCAGCATTCCAAGTTTGGCATTCACCGTAAGTTATCACACATTATTTAATTTACTGCATGCATAATACAGCTGCTAGTTGATTAGAGGAATAGTTATTTTGCAAAATACGCTTATTCTCTGTTTTGCTGAGAGTTAGATGAGAAGATCAATGCCTCTCTCATGTCTGTGTGCTGAATGGAAAGCTAAAGCCAGCAGGTGATTTGCTTAGCTTAGCATGAAGAGTGAAAGCAGCTAGCTTGGCTCCATCCAAAGGTGTATCTCGTTTGTGTAATGTGTACAAAAAAGTGTTGTTTTTATGCTAAGCTAAGCCAAGCGGCTGCTGGCTCCTGCTTCATATTTAGTGTACAGACAGTACAGTGTTTACTGTACAGCATAAGCATTATCTAAACATAAAATACCTGTGATACACACTTATAAATCAATCTTTGTTATTATTTAGGACTATTTTACCAGAGACTCAACAATGGAGGTAGGCAGGAGTCTATTAGGTTAGCTTAGTACAAAAACTGGATTCAAGGGGGAATGGCTAGCCTCGTTCTGTTAAAACATCCACCTACCAGCACCTCTAAAGCTCACTAATTAACACGTTACATTTCGTTTGTTTAATACATGACAAGTTGTCGTTTTTTTATGGGCCATTAAATACTAAATACACTGAACTTCAGAGCAAGCCATGCTAGCTGTTTCACCCTGCTTCCAGTCATTAAAGGGAAAAATTTGGCACTTTTCATGATGTTGGTGTTAAATGTAGTCGATTGAAACAACAAATTCCACAGTGCATACTTTACTGTGGTGATTATAGCATGCGCTGTGGAATTTATTGAGAAGTTGAGTACTCCGGCTGCGACATCTGTTGTACTTCCTGCGTCCACAGTGATGCAGTTGGTGTTAAGGAAGAACTACAGGCTGTTTCAGCTTGGGTGTCTAGTCTCTGACTCTTGTTAGCCAGGGGATGTGCTAGATGGCTGTTCTTGTCACTTAACATTTTGTTTTAACTAAAAATGACAGCTACAGGCTAGGATGGTGAGACATGTTGACGAGGGCGTGGGCTTCAGAAGCTCAGGTGCAATGCATCCTAGTATGTTTAGGCTGGCCGGCACAGCAACTCTTTTCTTCATCAGAATTTTCCCTTTGAGCTAAACTAATCAACTCCCAGTTCTCGCTCACTTGTTAATGCATAGAAATGAGTCATTTTATACATACAGGAGTATGAGTATAATGCTAAGTACTTTTCTAATCAGCTCAGTCTCTATAATAGAAAAAGATCTTCTGCAAGTCAAACTTTATTGGGAACCGCGCAAAGTTTCTCCAGTGGCATCAAGATTTCTTTGAAACTACATTTCTGAAACAGCCATTATTGCAGAAAATGACTGATGTCATGTGGCGTTCTAATGTAAATCAACTTCCATATATCTCTGTCATATTGTCATGCTGTAATCGCGTGATATAAAGAGTCTAACCCAGTAGATTGTCTCAGCCCAGAACCACAAGCTGAAGACCTATGTTCAAACAGAAATGAGCCACAATCAAACATTCTCCTGAATTATTATTATTTTTTTCAAATCTCAGATGGTTCTGTCAGGCTCTCAGAAGGTAATGCACAGGAGGGAGAGACTAATATAGCATTTCCACTGAGCTATAACTTTGCACACAGGCAGCCGCTGTGTCGGCCGGGCTAAAGTGCCTTAATTACTGCATGAGAATGGCGGCAGAAACCTCCCTTGGCCACCTCCACGTGGTGAGGACCATTAAAGAAGATGGATGGATGGATAGATGGAGGAACAGCTAGACGTGATATAGCTCTGCTCGGACCCCACCCCCCAACACACACGCACACACACACACATACGCACACATCTGCCCTTCTCACTCTCAAAGTGCCTAAGTGGGCCTGATTGCCTAAGTGGACCCTGCTTTCTCTTTCCTTCCCTCCATCCCCTCTGTGCTCTCGCTTTGTTGTTCCATTTTCTGCCGGGTTGGACTCTGGGGGTTCTGTGGTTTGCCTTGCTGAGTGGGGTTTTAAAATTTGGGCCCCACTTGTTTGGCTTTTAATACGCACTGTAGTCAGGCGCTGCTAACTGTTCACGCTTCCTATATGGTCATTTTTTCAGTTCAGTGTAGTCTGATTGCTGCATGGTTGATGATGGTGATTATTAGAGCTTGTCATCATCTGTCACCATGGTACCAACAAATGTGCAACCAGGTTGGAAACGTCGATTCCTCGAAGGGAAAAAATGGGTTCTGAATTGCTTCTTTTGATGCCCACTACAATCAAAAGTAGTTGGAGGCTGATTAGGTGTTACATGTCCCTCACTTTATGCTTGTTTGCATGCCTCCCTGTTTCATTAGGTTCATCAGTTCTGGGCGCTGAGGACGACCTCGCTGTCTCACTTCGTTTCATGAACTTTGGAACCAGCCCGCCTTCCTCAGATGAGGACTCTGGTTTATCCAGCTTTGTAGAGAATCCACAGTACTTCTGCGGCATCATCAAGGAGAAAGACATGTGTGAGTGTTACTGCTGAGCTCTTTTCTTGAGCTGCGATGACTTGATTAATCAGTTGTCAGCTATTAAAGTAACGGAGTGTCTATTTGCACCCAGGTGAGAACAGGCAGCTTTTCAGCTATTCACACCAGACCCACTTATTCTTGCTACAACTAGCGACAAATTCACTGCACAACAGGCTGCAGTGGGTAAGTGGTTTAAGCACAGGACTCTCCTCTGAGAGAGTGGGGAAGATTTTCATCTAGTGTGAAATCAGGAGTAAATTTTTAGACTTTAAAACAGTTTTTTAAATGATTATTTTCAGTTTTCAGTCGCAGTTTGGTTAGTTTTAGGCAAAAAAAAAAAAAAAAAAACTTTGTCAGGGTTTAGAAAAAGATCATGGTTTGTATCGGCTGTGCAGGTGTAGAGTTGAGAACCTAACTCAATATCTTGAAATACTAAATCATTATTTTAGATTCTTCAACAAAGTTTATTTTAATGACTCACAGGATCTCATTTTTCTTTCCATTATATTGACGGAAATGGGCTTGCATAAGACGTTTCATGGAGGATGAGCATACAGCGTAGATTTTTCTGCCTGTTTCTGACTGTTAACAGAGGCTCCAGTCTGCAGTGTCATTCATACACTTCACTGATAAACCACAGAATTATAGAGACACATCAGGCTTCATATTTCACCTCTGTCCATAAACACATGCTTCTCACTCTGCAAATTAATCCGTTTATAGTTTTAACAATTCTTCCTGTGTTCATGATTGGCTTGTTTTGGTGCCCCTTCTGGCGCTTGATGCCAGACACGGCTTACTCATCCAGATTTACCTGGTTGTTGGTGCCATTATTTACATAAAACACTTGTTCATGTGTGTTTTGGTCACTGTTGGCCTTCTTTTTTAAGAAAGTCTCTAATATTTGAGTGTCTTTGTTGTTGTTTTTGTTGTCTGCCAATTACGATAAGCACAAAATGGATTTCATACGGGACAATAAAGCAAATTTTAATTAACTTTTGGTGCAAACAAGACATCAGGTGATGGAGTCGCTTCAAATGTTTTCAGATATTCAAACCTTTTTTTCTGTATTTCATGATCAGGCGTCCAGCATATTAAACGGCAGGACATTGTGTTGAAGTGGGAGCTGGGCGAAGGAGCGTTTGGCAAAGTCTACCTGGCGGAGTGTGCCAACCTCAGCCCCGACTGTGACAAGATGCTGGTCGCCATCAAGGTGAGCAAATTCACCTGTCAACTAGGTGGTGCTGATCAAATATGAATGAACATTCTTGGACTGCGTTGCCTCTTTCTCGCCTCAAATATTTTCAGAAACACGTTTTAGTTTACTGCTTAGCTGTAATTTGAGAAACATTGCAGCCAGTAGTAGTTGTAGGTCCGTTCAGTAGATCTGTTTCAGTGCAGCCATGTCAATATGAAATAGTAGGTTAAACACAGGTGTTACCAATGATACTAATTATGGTCCCGTTCCATTTAGTGCAACAGGGCCTTCCCAGTGAGCCAATATGCACTATATTATATTATACTATAAAGCAATAGGTTCTGTTTCATGTCAAAATGGCTGCTGTGATGAAGGTCTGTTGGCAGAGGCATTTTGGTCTGCGGCAGTTGATAATGGCCCTCAGAAATCGAAAATGAACTGAGAGATCATTTGAATTAGTCTGGTGATGCCAGGCTAATGCAGCGGACCGGAGAGTGCTGAAATTTTAAAGTAACAACAATGTTACTGCAGACTTTTGCTGATGTGCAGGTATGAGCAGTGTGAAACTGTACCGAAGCAAAATGAGGAAAGTTACAATTAGCTTTAAATAAAATCACTAATACATTTGATTTGTAATGCTATAAAAAAAAAAAAAAAGGCAAGTTTTTTAAATAAAAATTGATTATATTTGAGAAGCAATCAGTTGTTCTTTTTGTATCTATGAACCACAACACTGTCAGTATTTTTTAAACTAAATTGTGGAGTTTGGTAGCCAAGGGGTTTAAAGTGTTTCAGTCCAGCTTTCTCCCCTTTCCTTCCAGCTCACAACTGTATAGTACCTAATGAGGGCAAAAATGCCCAACAAATACATACTTTGTCAGTATTGTACAGAAACCCTTTATGTCTAAAACCATTTAAAAAAGTGTTTTTAAGTTTTTGGAGGCCCCTGTGGACAAAAAAGGTAGTGTTTCCACCATTATAATCACCAATTATAACATAAAAAATAAAATTATCTAAATAAAAATCTCCCTCTACTTCTTTTTTAACTGGCTAACTGTAAATTTGTCTTTGAAATAAATTGAGACTGTTGTACAATCAGTTAAAAAGTCCTTGCATTAGCATTAATTGAATACTGTTTTGTGAAGATCACAAGCTCTTTTTAGTACTTTTCATTGGTTAAATATTTGACATAAAGAGTGACCAATAGCATTGATTTATGAGGGAAAAATAGCAAAATGTGAAGGTACAAGGTCTCTGCCCAACAGCATTAAATACTAAATAAATACTTTTTAAAAAAAGCTGCTTGACACAACACCAACAGCAGTAAAAGCAAATCCTCTGCACTTAGACTTAAATCTTCTGAATGCTGAAATAGCGTCCTGCGGTGTCAGAGTGAGATGTTTTTATTTAATACTCGGCTCATGTTACAACAGGTTAATGCAAACCACAGCAAATAAAAACGGGACAGTGAATCTGACTCTGCTCAGATTTATCATCCCATTAATCAGACGTATGCTTTTATTGCAGCACATCATCACTCATGAGCAGGAATTCTGGTCCCAGTAAAAAGAGCTTCACCTAACACACACAGATCCTCCATAACAGAATCTTAATGTTTTATTTTTCTGTTTCCTTTTATTACACCCCTCACTGTTGGTCGCTTTTAATTTTATTGACTTAAGATGTTCACTTTTACTTTAAGCATCTTCATATAAAACGTACCCCTTCTGTGTGGTCACAGACTCTGAAGGACGCCAACGAGTCGACCCGGCAGGATTTCCAGAGGGAGGCGGAGCTGCTGACGATGCTCCAACACCAGCACATTGTGAGGTTCTACGGCGTCTGTACTGACGGGGAGCCGCTGGCCATGGTGTTCGAATACATGAGGCACGGAGACCTCAACCGATTCCTCCGGTATGTAGCAGACCTGCTCATGATGGCCTGAGGGTCACGAGTTCAATTCCCACAACTGTCCATCGCCACTGAACAAAATACTGATCCGATCCATATCATGCTTTCATGACTTTACATTTAAACTCTCTCCTGACCTCAATAATAAAAGTAATGGTTCCTAACAGTGAGGCAGCAACTAGTGGGAATAGAACCATCATCGGCTGCTTGGTTTTGACCTGTAGGTTGTTTTCTGTGCACCACTCTGCAAGACTGTTGATTTCCTCCTGATGTGAACTCTCATCGTTGTTTGAAATTCGGCCGATCACGGTCGTGTCATCCGGGATCTTCACAACGGAGTTATGACAAGATGTGAAAGAAACACAAGATAATATAAAAGAACGGCGAATAAAAGCACACAGAAACTACAGTGCAAATTTATTTTAGACCTCTTTTCCTTCTGTGACAAGTTAAAATATCTGTGGAAAAAACTCTATTGTCTCACTGCCTGAATTCACCCTCCTGGCCTTCCATTGATCTCTGCCATTTCAGCTTTAAGTGTTATTGAGCAAGGCATTGAGCCACCAACTGTGAATCTGTTCAGTGCCCGACACTGTGGACACTGTGGACACTGTGGTCGTCCTGTCACTTCCCATGTGTGAATGTTTTTAATTGCTGATACAGTAAGTGACTCCAGTTCTTTAAAGCCACACAGTCTTACTCCAGCATCATTCAAACCTGATGTGTGCTCAAAGACCAAACCCACTCAGCTGACCTTGGTGGTGGACTGTGTGGTCCCAGTGTGGTTAAGCACAAAAGGCATGAAGGAGACATGCATGAGGGACAGCTGTGATGGAAGTGTTTGCACTTGTACAAGCTGTACAATTATTTTATCTGCACTATGAGGTCTGTCACATCCTATTTGCATGGTACTTAATTATAGAGAGACCCAGAGATAGTCAGTAATTTTAATATCTCTGAAAATCTAAAGTTGTTTTCAAGTCAAAATGTGAGGATAAATTGCACAGAATTGGCTAGAGCTGCAACAATTAATCAATGATAATAGATTCATTAGTTTGATAAATTTTTTGAGAAGAATAAGTTAAAATTCACTGATTCCAGCCTCTTACGTGTAAATATTTTCTGATTTCCTTACTTCTTTTTGAAGTACATGGAATATATTTCGGTTGTGGGCAAAACAAGATCTGAGGGCGTAAACATTGATCATCATTTTGCACCGTCTTCGGACATCTTATAGACCAAACAACTAATTGGTTAATCAAGGAAATTATCTGCAGATTAATCAACAATGAAAATAATCAGCCCTGAAATTGTCTCTTTTTTCCTCCACTTAGAGTTTATATCTCCATAATGTCGCAGTAAACGAATGCAACAGTGAATTGTGGGAGAATGTTTTGCTTTGCTAAATCAGTTGCATCAAAGGCAGGGTTCATATTCCGCGTGAATGTGATTCACAACAAGAAAATATTATTTACAAGATATCTTGTCAATGTAATGGCAAATTGAGTGAATTTCAAATGTGGCAGGATCTTATTTGAAAACTCACGGACCCTGTAAATAAACAGATTCAGCTTTTATGCAGAAATAAACGCGTTTCCTTGAACTGTGCACTGAACTAACCACTATGAAATGACTGAGATAATAACTAACTATATATGTTCTTTCAATCATATAAATTCTAATCTAAGTTTAGAAACCTCTGGAGGGAGCTATAAAGGAGTCACTGAGGAGGACTGAGACTGTGTGGACCTGTTAGAGCTCACTTGGCACCTGTGAGACCATCTGACAGAACTATTAGAGCAGACACAGTTGATGCTGTCTGCCAGGTGTCCTCCACAGGAGACAGATTGGGAATGAAAACACACAGACAGAACACACACATGCATGCACGCAGACAAGACAGACTTTGCCTGAGATATATGTTTCACCAATGGTTGGAAATCGCATTTCCAGCAGACAGAATGGGTGAAACGTCTCAGGGCCCCCACAATGCAGCTGCTTTCCCACCCTGCCACCTGCCTTCTAAACTAATAGTGATTGTATAGACAACTTCCTTTGTAAGGAGGGGACAAAGTGGAGAGGAGAGATATTAGGATGGATGGAGACACATCATCTGTGATTTGCTCATTTAGGCTGGAGTTGGACGTGAGAGTGGGTGTTTATGATCCACAACAACAACTGAGAGTCAGTGAGCTCTGCATCTCCGAATTGCATTATTGCAAATCAATTGTAGGCGTATTACAAGCCTTATGTTTCCTATTAAGCGTCACTGTTAAATGGCTTTATTATGGCATGGTCACGCCGACCATGTCTGTAATGCTCTCAAGAGCTCATATATGTCAGAAATGTTCAATCTGCAGATTGCATGCTGAGGTCATTGTCCTTCAGGTCACTCAAGGTTGATGCCATAGTTACCAACATACTGGGAGCCCAATCCCGGCGCTTGATTAATCCGAACAGCCAATGGAAGCAGAGAAGAATGGCAGAGGCCAGCATGTTCTGTTCTTTACAAATGGAAATATGTGTGTTCATGCGGTCCCCCTTGCACTTCACTGTGGTCAGGAGTTCAGAGCTCCAGAGCGGAAAATAAAACCGATTCAGTGGATACAATTAGAATCGCATCTCGCTGCATAAATGCCCTTCTGCCAAGGAGAAGAATATTCTGTCGGTGGCAATGAGCAAAACTAGCACAAAAAATCTGACCACTGCGAACACAACTGACCTCAAAAAGAAGTTACATATAATAGATTATATACAAGCTGAGTCATCATTAAAAAGGCCTCACTCAGTTTATTTCTTTTGTTTTGTAGCGTATTTTACATATAAATGTAAGACTACAACGCTTACAGTTTTGCAGTGATGACTGTGCCCATTCAGCTAAAGAAAAAAATGTAATGTTCTTGCTTAAAAAAAGATTGATTACTTGGGAAAATCCAGATTACTTTGATGTGAGTTCAATAATCTAATGCAAATGGTGCTTGACAACATTATGTAGCTTTGACATGAAACCTACGGCATCCTGTGTCACCCAGAGGTGCTTAAACTCCCTCGGGAAAGTTTAGCGGTGGAAGTAAAACTGCCAGGGTGAAAGTACATTTACTCAAGTACTGTACTTACCTGCAGTTTTGAGGTACTTTACTGGAACATTTCCATTTCACGCTGCCTTATTTCTTTCAGAGGGAAATATTGTACTTTATACTCCGCTTTATTTATTTATTTATTTATTTGACATCTTTAACAGATAATAACTTAATAATTAGTAACTCCCTCTGAAAGCAGAAGTCTAGGACAAGTGATTAAGCCAAAATAACAATAAGGGTGATTACAAGGAATATGATGTGCTTATACAATGAAATTTAGAGAGTGCATCGTTATAGATTAAACCAGTAATTTGTGGCTTGTAACAGCTTACAAAAAGAAAATGTCATGTTGGAGCCTCTTGTCTTGTCAGTCAGAGCTAGTTATTAATAATTTATCATTAAAGCCAGTAATTATTGAATGTAGAAGCAGTTATTATGATAACAAGTGCATACATTTATAATCTTACATTTACAACCAGCTCTTTGAGAGAAACAGTAATGCTGATGTGGTCCAGGATGAAATTGAGTTTCACACCCCTGCTCTAAATTTCTTCTTTTATTTAAAAAAAAAAAAAAAAAAAAAGCTCATGGTTAAGAGAATCAAAATGATCTGTTGTTTCAAAAAAAAAAAAAGTAAAGATCTGAGAAATGTCCAATAATGTGAACACAAATTCAATCAGCCAAAATTGGTTTGACATCTTTTTTTTTCTCCCATTAATCATCTCACGACCCCTCAGATTGATCTTGTGACCCTTTGAAGGGGGCCTGACCCCTAGGTTAGGAACCGCTGGACTAAACTACTGAACTGCAAAGAAGTTAAAGGAACAGTTCACCCCCAAAGTCAAAAACTATATTTTTCTTCTTACTTCTAGTGCTGTTTATCCATCTAGATGTTGTTGAGTTTTGGAGATGTGGCCCGTAGAGATGTCTGCCTTCTGGGACCTAATTGCACTCAGCCTGAAATCTTGACCTGGTTGCTCAAAATAATCAACAGACTTTGTTGTGAGCAGTTTCATGCAGGAAGTACTTTCTGTCTGCAGTAGAACCTACTTGAAACTACTTTAGAATTTATTTGTTCACAACAATCTCCTTGTCAACTCCTACCAAAAAAGTCTAGACGGATAAATAGCACTACAAACCAGAGGAAAACTAAGGATTTTTGATTTTGTGGGTGAACTGTCCCTTTAAAACTAGCTCCATCTGGAGCAGTTTCAACAGTATAATACTGTTTATACATTCATGTATCAGTGACAGTTTAAAAATGTCACATATCATCACATATCACTCACCGGGGCCATTTTTATGCAGAACGAGTACTTTTACTTCTGATTCTTGATGTACATTTTGCTGCCAGGTCTCTTTAACTGTAATTGCGTTTTTTGACATTGTTGTATTAGCACTTTCACTTAAGCAAATGATATTTCACCCACTGCTGCCACCACATCAACTGTCTGATAAAATAATGTGGAAGAAAAACAGATACAGAATCAAAGCAGCCTTAAATAAAAAACTCTCACCTGTTCCTCGCGTGTCACCTGCAGAGCTCACGGCCCCGACGCTCGAATCCTGGAGGAGTCCAAGATGCCTCCTCTGGGTCAGCTCACTCTGCCCCAGATGCTGCACATCGCTGCCCAGATCGCCTCGGGCATGGTCTACCTGGCATCACTGCACTTCGTCCACCGTGACCTGGCGACCCGCAACTGTCTGGTGGGGGAGGGCCTGGTGGTCAAAATCGGAGACTTTGGCATGTCCAGAGACATCTACAGCACAGATTACTATCGGGTAAGATGCTGGAAAAGATAAGACAAGGCTGCTATGTTTTTTTTTTTGTTTTTTTGTTTTTTTGTTTCTGAGATGAAAACTTGACTAAGGTGTTTTTAAAGAATCCATTCGGCCAAATAACAAAAGCAGGATTCTTTGTCTACTCTGACTGTAGTCTGACCTTGTGAAAAGTTTTGTTCTATGTGCCCACATTTTAGATTTCTTTCTGTGAGAGTCCCAGATTAATGAAAGTTTGTTTGTGATGCTCAGAGCCCTGAAAGTGATTCAAAAGATTTAGCACTAACTTGCCTTTCCAGAAACAATGGGCCTCATGCAAGAAGCCATTTATAAAGAAATGTTCCTTTCTTGTTGTTTGTATTCAGGATTTGTCCTTATTTTCTTAGTATCCATTCATTTCTGGCATTCACCAATGTTTTCTTATTTTGACTCTTGTCTGAGGCAAGAGAAAATGTTTTGAGTGGCCGAGAGCACTCTAACCAGGATAAAAGATATTTTTTGTCCAATGCAAGGAAGTACAAGTTTAAAGAACATTTAAAAATGTGAAAACAAATTTTTAAAAAGATTTATTTTAATTATTATTGATATATAATTATTTGTTATAATTAGTGTGTCACCTAGGAGAATGTCATATTTTGTAAGTTTTCCATATCTATTTCCTGTTTCATCTTAAATTTAATATTTCTATTTTATATTTAATGTTTTAGACTGCCGGTTGGTCTAAACGAGTAATTTGAAGATGTCATCATGTAATAAAAAGTTATAAGATGCGTCACAAATATAGCTAAATTTATAATTTAATAAATAAGACTGTTTGTTAAGTATTTTTAAAATAAAAGTGTACAAAGAAATATGAAGCTTTCCCTTTAAGCGCCGAACATGTTGGTAAAAATAACAAGATGTCCTAAATTTGTATTCTGCTGTTAATCAAAACAAAAATAATGAATCTAAATTTATTCTCTCACTTCAGTTGTCTCACTACATTCCAGTATGTGATCTTCACTACTGCTTTAGTTCCTCTTAGTCTTTTTCTCATGGTGTCTCTTCTGGGACTGGACACTGTTGGTATCAAGGTTATTATAGTTAACGAAAACGAACGAAATAACGAAAACTAGAATTGAAAAAACATTTTCGTTAACTGAAATAAAAATAAAAACGAGAGTTTACAAAAAAACGATAACTAACTGAAACTGTATTGTGTGTTTACAAAACTAATTTAAACTAACTAAAAATTTTAGCAAAAACGTCCTTCGTTTTCGTCTTTGTAAATTAATTTCATACATAAGCTTTTTGGGTTGATATTAAATCTATTTACTTCGGCTCTGCCGGTTTTACGCCAGGTGTCTGCACCGTACGGCACCTCTTGGTCCGTGACGTCACGTGTTGGCAATCTGCCTCCGCTGCCTAGCGTGATGGCTGCGGCGAAAGTTGGAAGAAAGCGGCAGAGTCCTATTTGGGATTTCTTTGAATATGACCATGTCAAAGGTAAAAGTAAGTGCCTTGTAGTAGAAGCAGGTGATAAAGTATGTGGAATACTTTTCAAGGGGAAAAACCCCACGAATCTGAAAGTGCATTTGAAAAGCTCACATAAGAAAGCTAACCAAGAGTACCTGGACAAGGTAGCCTCTCAGCCCCCCTCCCCCGAAAGAGAAGCTACAGCAAGGCCAGGCAGCATGGGGAAGGAACGTGAGACAACAGTATCCATAATGGACTCCTTCCACCGGCGACCAAATAGCTGCTGGTCAGTAAATGCACAGGAACACCACCAGCTGTATGTTTTGTTGAGTTTTTATTATACAATACATATTCTGATGATTTTGAATCTCGCACCTGACAAATACCCTAATTTACAAAAAAAACTAAAACTAACACTAAAACTAATAAAAACTAAACTAAAACTAAGCATTTTCAAAAAATAAAAACTAATAAAAACTAGCAAATCTGCTCTAAAAACTAATTAAAACTAACTGAATTTGAAAACAAAAAGTTAAAACGAAATAAAAACTAAAACTAATGAAAAATCCAAAACTATTATAACCTTGGTTGGTATGTGGGCTAAATATGTGTAAATATGGCAAAATCAGTCATTTTACCTCCCAGAACACAGGAGCTGCTGGTCTACCACTGCCTCGATCGGTTACTTTGTTTGTTATTGTGTGAATTTGAACCCTGAAGTAACATAATAACACTAACTAACTAACCAATCAAAGCAGCAGTAGTCCAGCGACTTCCTGGTTCTGCAAGGTAAAATTACAGTTTTTCCTTAAGGAGTCTGGTGGATTTGCAAAACTGACAAACAAAGTTAATTAAATGTGCGCATTCCGATGAGATAACTGTTGTATAAACTTAAAGTGCTAAAAACGAAATGTAATCTCAGTAAATGAAACCGAGATGAAGAGGGTTAACACCAAATCCTTTTAGGTCCATCTTGCTGCTGTAGCCTTCATACTTAAGCTGATTTAAGTGGCTATGAGCCCATTTTCATTTTCACATTGAATTGAAAGACTGAACTGAAACCATTTTTCGGATGTCAAAACTCTTATTATCCAGAATTTGTCTCACATTGATTTCAAGCTGCTCTTCCAGTTAGGGATAGGCAGTTCAAGGATAAACGGTAATAGACATTTTTAAGCAAATTTCAAACAGATTCCTGTTACTAAAAGATGGTATTTCTGCTTTATTTCCATCAACAAAGCAAAATAGTTAAATGTTAACCCTGAGACTTTCATTACGCAACAAGAAGAGTTCACTGAGTGCAGATCTCTGCCAGGCAACAGGTGGTGAAGCACCTGTGATGCCACCTCAACTTTTTGGGATTTTCAGTTTTGAATGAAGTTTATTTTTTGTATGATGTAGTACAGTCTAAGTTTTATTATCTAGTTAGTTATTATCTGATAGTGTTTTTCTGCATTGTAGTCTTAGTTTTCATGTACTCATGTACATCAGTCCTCTGCTGCACAAATCGCTGGTTCCACTCACGCCATGTCAGCCCCTCTCTCTCTACCCCCTTTCCTGTCTTCTCTTCAGCTGTACCTGTTAAATAAAGCCAAAAAGCCCTGGAAACTATAAACAGGACAATAAGTCCCCATTAACTGAATTTAATTTCAGCAAGTGACCAGCATAATGGTTAATTTCCCATGTTTTTAACCAACCAAATTTCATGAAAATGTGTTCAGAATTAAACGAGTTGCAGCCTGTTTTGTTGTGAAGTCTGCACATCAGCAGCCAGTGAGCAACAAACAAGATGGAGGCAGTGAAGATAATGGACAGTCAGTCATTTCTCTGAGCCACAGCAAAGGCCAAAGTGTAACCTGCAATAGACTGATTACTTATAGCTGCTACCAGCCAGATAAAAGAAGTGAGGAGTCAGCAGTCACTGTAAAGCAGAGTAGAGTAAAATAAAGTTTTTTTCAAAGATTGTGAATAACCACCACCATGACAGGTCCTTGAGCGTACAGTCATAAATGTCCACAAAAATATTGGCTGATGGGTCCAGTAGTTAGTGAGATTAACTGCAGACAGAACGGACACTCATTACAAACCTGTAACACCTGGTGGACGTGATTCATTCATTGCTTTGTTTTTCCTCCTCAGGTTGGTGGACGCACGATGCTGCCGATCCGCTGGATGCCCCCGGAGAGCATCATGTACAGGAAGTTCACCACGGAGAGCGACATCTGGAGCTTCGGCGTGGTCCTCTGGGAGATCTTCACCTACGGCAAACAGCCCTGGTACCAGCTGTCCAACAGCGAGGTGGGTTGATTGCAAATTCACTGGTCAATGATACGTTTTCTGTTATTAGGAAATAATTCATTCTTTCTTTTTGCCAGGAAGCATTTTAGTTATTTTTTTTATTACAAAAGAAAACAGCCGCACAAACATGTCTCTGTAGCCTCCAGTCACCCCATTTACAAGCCAGAATCAGTTCACCGAATTTACAAAAAGGTGTATTTTCTCATTTATCTTTTCGTGGTATCTAGGTGTGCAGATCGTGTTTGTAGAAACAGCAGCAGCATCACCGCTTTACTTTGCTGTCAGGCAGCCTTTTCTGATGAGAAACAACCGTCTTATAAGACAAACATCCCTCTCTCCAAACGAACCAGACTCCTTTGAAAACAGAAAATCTTACCTCGCAGAACTCTAGAGTTGCTGGTCTCCCGCTGCCTCTATCGGTTAGTTTGTTTGTGTTATTGTGACTTGGGTGACTAACCCCTTAAAACACTGAAGTTTCTTTAATCAAACACAATTCAAAAATTCCAAATTGTTCCTTTAATCTGTGCTGCTCAAAACACTGAAAATGAGACTGTTTGATACACAGAACATACTGCCAACAGTTTTTATTTGGATTGCAATGTATTCGGTTGAAAGTGAAAACTATTCAATCTAAAAACTGAGCAGATAAAACCAAAGCTATCTGCATGGCTACATACCACTAGTGTTAAGTGAGAAAATATGTTTTTCTTTAATTTGGGTGTGATGCATCTAAAGTTTTCTTTTTTTAGAGGAAAACTCCACAAGTTACCTTACATTTGTGGCCCCAGATGTCACTTTAAAACCCAGCAGACAAACAGCAGTAAACTACATTTCTTATTCGTGTGGCCAGTGAGGAGGATTGTGGTTCCAACCAGAGAAAGCTTTCTCTTGACTGAGTGCTTTCTCACTGCCGTTGTGGACGGAGTTTAGTATTTCACTCTTAGGTTTAAACTTGACACTGTGTGCTCAGATTTCCTGTCAGACATCAGAATTTATTTTGGCATGGAGTAACTGAATTTGATTTCCAAACCTCAACAAATGGAACTGAATCTGAGCGGCCAGCGGCTAAATAGTGGGGTTTTTTTTGTGTGATTTGGGTGAACTGTCCCTTTAAACTTGACAGAAGAAACAGCAGGGAATTAACGTGTGTGATTGTTTGTTTCTGACACTTCCAAACATTATTGGTTAACTTAGTTATTACTGATTCATCTGCTGTTAGCAACCACCTTTTAAAGACACGTAACAGCTTCAAGATTCACGAGTGGGGCATTTACTGGCATATTTTATGTCGTAGAACAAAATGTGAAAATCCTTCAGACATCCAGTCAAAATAAAATCCACATACTTCAACACAAAGGAACCAGAAGTGCAAAAACACAAACTCATTTCTGGATTATAGCACTCATTCCTGCAGCGCTCTCTTTTAGCTCTGTTTTTGGTCACTACCGACTCTTGAAGAAAATATCTCTCTTTAGCTAAATGCTCCCATTATGTTCACCAGTTAGCAAAATGATGCTAATTATGCTAAAGTTGTGGGCCAGACGCTAAACAATGAACTCCACTCCCTAAAGCTTGAGGGGAGCTGTAGATAAGTTTATAATTGTAATTTGATACATTGTTGCTACAAAAGTATTGATTACAGCCACTTTAAATCTATTTAAACATGTTAAATTAAAGGGACAGTTCGCCCAAAAATCAAAAATATGTTGTTGTTTTTTCCCCCTCTTACCTGTAGTCCATCGAGACTGTTTTGGTGTGAGTTGCAGAGTTTTTGAGATATCGGCTGTAGAGATGTCTGCCTTCTCTCCAACATAATAAAACTAGATGGCACTTGCTCAAAGCACACACACACACACACAACAAAAAATCCATTTGAAAAACTCAACAGAAATGTATTTTCCAGAATTCGTGAGCCATTTACTCAAGATAATCCACATAACTTGTTGTAAGCAGTTTCATGTGGGAACCGTTTTCTTTCTAGGGTTGAATATACTGGAACTGCTTCACTTCTACTACAAAGAAAATAGTCCCTATGTGACACCGCTCACAACAAAGTCGAATATTGTGAGAAAGCAGGTCATGATTTCTGGAAAGAGAATTTTTCAAATGTATTTTATTGGCTTTTTGAGCACCAGAAGCAGAGTGCCACTTAGCCCCATTCAATCCAAGAGACTGCAGACATGTTGACAGCCAATTATCTCCAAAACGTTTTTGATTTTGCAGTGAACTTTTCCCTTTAACTTACAGGACTTACAGTGTGTAGGATTTAGTGGCAACTAGTGGTGAGGTTGTAGATTGCAGCCAGTGTTTGGTTTGTCCATTCTGGGCCACTGTAGAAACATGGTGGATCAAGAGGTGACCTCACTGACAGAGGACTCGTTCCGTCTGTAGATATTCAAAGCACATTCTAAGATTTAAAAAAAAACACAACAAGTTTTATTTCAAGGTGTTTATTCACAAATGAAAACATACTTATGAGCATTAGATTCCATTTCTGCCATATTCTGCCTGTAAATCTTACACACTGGACCTTGAGGAGATTTGCAACTCATACTAGCACAAACACATTTGCGAAAAAAAGAAGAAGTCTGAAGTGTTTTGGTGCCTTCACAGTTTTTAAACTTGCAGAACAAAACATTCATTGTCTCTGTAGGTACTTCAGAGCATATGTTGCTGAAGTTTTTCACCGCTCTGCGCTCTTAAACAAATCAATAAATTCATAGTAATTAAGGGCAGTCCAGTCTAGCCTTTTCAGCCCGAGCACCAAGAAGTGGGACTCCATTGCGACCACAGCGGTGCTATTACAGGCCGAAACCCTCTCTCCTTTCAAGAGAAGGGTAGATCACTTTTCCCAAGCGCTCGATTCTAATCTCATTGGCTCTCATTTTTGCCCAGGGCCAATGAGCTTTAACCTTGTTAGCCTAATCTGTCTCGGCCAATGAGGGACGGGTGAAATTATCATGTTGCCTAAACACGCAGTGGCGGAGATAAATCATCCCAAAATACTGACCTGGCATGCCGTGGCGACAGCAGCCATTTTGGGCAGTGTTTTTTTTTTTTTTTTTTTTTTTTTTGGGTGGGTTTTTTTTTTTTTGGC